>CATIXQ010000034.1:4508109-4599396 GCA_949711755.1 Leptidea juvernica | reverse complement strand
GGAATTAACACTGAAGAAAACTCAAATCATTTGGATGATTATGGATTTCCGCAAAGTAACAATAAATATGTATTTATTCAATAAATATTTTTTCCAAGCTGATATTTTTTTTCTTTCGTTTTTTATTATTTTTTATGAAAATAAGGGACGAGACCAGCAGGACGTTCAACTGATGGTAATTGGTACTTCTGCATTGTACGCTCAGGATTCTCGAAATACACAAAAATTCTGAGCAGCTCTACAATTGCGCTCGTCAACTTAAGACATAAGATCAGTCTCATTTGCCCAGTAATTTCACTAGCTACGGCGCCCTTCATACCAAAACACAGTAATGTTTACACATAACTGCTTCACGTTAGAAATAGGAGCCGTTGTGGTACCCATAAACTAGCCGGCATTCTGTGCAAAAGAGCCTCCCGCCGCCCATATCCTCTTGCCACACCAGAGGAATCACAGGAGAGCTGCCGGCCTTTTGGAAAGGTGCCTGCTTTATTGAAGGGACCCATTTCATATAGTCCAGGAAACACCGCACAAGGAAGCTCATTCCTGTACTGAAGCGACTACTACTTAATAATTATAACATTAATTTGATTTCCATTACATTCCAAAGATTAATGATAATGCAGTATTCAGATTCGTAAGAAAAATTTAAAACAAATGTCAAAAGCGATATTTTTTATAGATGACAAAATTTATCGAGTTTCGAATGTGTATGAATAATTTATGAGAGAAAAGTATCAAATAACATTTTGACGGAGGAACATTGTGCTGAAATTGCTTGAAATTGTTTTCGAATTCGATTTAGAAACAAATAACGTGGAACTACAGAATCGGAAAACACTTAAAAAGTTTTGAAGTGAATATTTCTTTTGCACCCACATTTTTTCGTAGCTAGTAGGTTAGGCTAATCCGTCACGCTCTGAGGTGAAAGTCTAATCGGGTGAACTCGGGACTGCCGAGTGTATCTGAGTGATAAAGAAACAGACAACTGATCTTTGCTGCTGAACGGTGAAAGTCTCAATCGGGTGAACTCGGGACTGCCGAGTGTATCTGAGTGATAAAGAAAAAGACAGCTGATCTTTGCTGCTGAACGGTGAAAGTCTCAATCGGGTGAACTCGGGACTGCCGAGTGTATCTGAGTGATAAAGAAACAGACAACTGATCTTTGCTGCTGAACGGTGAAAGTCTCAAACGGGTGAACTTGGGACTGCCGAGTGTACCAGAGCGAGAAAGATAGAGTCAGCTACTTAAGCTGCTGAACGGTGAAAGGCTCGATCGCTGCTCTTTGCTATGGTGTCGCTATGTTAACTATATTCAATTAATACGATATAATTGTCGATATTTCACTATCACATTCCTCTCTCACTCAAACCAATTTGAATTTCGTATTATTAACATCGCCTTGATAAAGTCATAACTTCAGTCACATGGTCTTAAGCAGACACCGTATTTTATTTGAATTAGGCGTTATTTTGCGGAAATCCATAATTATTGAATTGTACTGAGTTATCTTAAGTGTTAAATCAGGTGAAATGTGCTCGTTTACGTGGAGAATACCTACACTGAAACCCTAACGTCTAAGAGTTATATGCGTCCTCTACCGAAAAATCTACCCACGCTAACCCCCCATCGAACGACTGGGTTAATCGATCTCTCTAAGCCGTACGGTTGGCCTGTGGGTGTATTCTTCAAGTAAAATAATTAATCTTAACGGAATTAACGCGATAACTCATAACATTTAGACGGTAAAACTATTAACGCTTTAGTGCTGCAAAGATCGGTAATTGTTAATAATATTACATAAGAACTTTTATGTGAGTAACTGATAAGAATTGCGAAACGGGAATTGCTAAAAAATAAAATTAAAGTGGCGTATTTTTTTTTGGTTGGTTGGTAAGGTTGAAGAGAGTTTAGTTGAGAGGTGTGTAATGGAGATGCTTTTAGGTGAGTCTACTCGCTTTTGTCTGAAGGTACCCATGACGTATATCTCAATATACGACACGATGTGTTACAAAGCTCATTCTTCAGTTTAGTTACTTCAGATTACCAATGGGAGGTTCCTTTGCACAGGATGCCGGCTGGATTATGGGTACCACAACGCCGCCTATTTCTGTTGTGAAGCAGTAATGTGTAGACATTACTGTGTTTCGGTCTGAAGGGCGCCGTAGCTAGTCAAATTAGCTGGGCAAACGAGACTTAACATCTTACGTCTCAAGGTGATGTAGTGCCGCTCAGATTTTGGGATTTTCAATAATCCTGAGCGGCACTGTATTGTACTGGGCAGCGCGTATCAATTACCAACAGCTGAACGTGCTGCTCGTCTCGTCCCTTATTTTCATTAAAAAAAAACCAGAAAGAAAGTTCTTTATAAACCGCACTCTGGAGGAACAGCACATATCCAGATTGGTAGAATGGTACGTAATTTGTGACATGAGGTCAAATAGCGTCTTCAAAACTCCCCTTGATAAATACAATACACAATGAAGCGACGCCAAATTACTGGTTCCCTGACAATACAAACGAGCAGCTCTGCGTTGCTGTGCTCAAATGGTACGAGGTGAGACGAGGATGCACCAGACGAAATATGAGAGCGATACTCCGTATTTTCTTAACAATCTAAAATAATTCTGATCGTTCATGCCTGCTGTTTCGACTGCCATTATACGTCGCAAATATGTTGGTATCAGTTAGTTACCTTTGTGCTGTTTGGTGTAGAGGCTTGGCCCGTAGGAACCGGAGCTTGGAGGCGGGGAGAGTTTAGGTAGAAAGTACTATTTACGTGCCTCAAAAGGATTACTGGAAACCTAAGCGCTGGCATCTATTTCGGTTAACGGTTTTATTTATATAAATATTAACCAAGGTATCCAACTCGGAAATGCTGCCAGTATTCTTGGTACACTTCCCCGTAATGATAGTTTTAATTTAATATAATCATAGTATTGTAAGTATACGAACTCTATTGAATAATTGTTACTATATACTACTCTCCTATCTTACATAACATGTTCAACTATCGAACGAGACAGTAAGCATGTTTCCTTTAAATTAATAAATGGTCTTTAATCGCAATGTTACCAAAACAACTAACGTCTGTTACATATACGTGTTATCGCTAATGAATTTCTTAAGTAAGGATCGTTGTTATTATTCGTTTTCTTATTATATTGGGAATAATAGGACCATGTTTGCTATGAAACGAAACGAAATGAAATGAAATTTATTTATTAGATACAGTATACATTATATTTTCATGAAAAAAAAAGATCTCAACATAGTAGTCTCAGCTTTTCGGCTAATTTAAATAGGCCTGCTTTCAATCGCCATATTTACACATACTTCGAAATAGCATGTAGGTTATTCAATGTTCTATTAAAAACAATTTTTTTCCATTATTTTTTTATATATGTTTATTTGAGGCACAGACTTGTCTTGTAGAATAATTTATTTCTATACGTTGTCTCTGTGTATACTTATAGTTATATATATAGTACTATAACGATAACCAGTGGACTTTATATCACTGTAATAACACTCAGAACGATTGTTTCATTCATAGTTCCTGTCAATATAGAAGTAACATTATAATTAATATGTGCGTGAGCGTCACGTCCTTACACTCGCCAACACGCACACAGACAGCCAAATAATGTTGCAAGTGAATAAACATTTCCCTAAATCAGTAAATTGTTTGAAATTCTAGATTAAATGTAATAAATAGAGATGAAATAAAATAAAAATTTAGAATTTAATAAAAACATCACGTATTTAATTATTCTTGCAACAATTTTTGAAGTGTAAGTAAAGAAGTTCTTTAACATCGTTGTTTTTTGTAACTCGGTGAAACGAAAAAGCGAGACGATAGAGGCGCCGTTTCCAGTTACCTAGTGCAGAGAACCGTGCAGTTAACTAGTGCAGAGAACGAATTTGGAATAATTTTTGAAATCCAAGGTGGCCGCCGTGCAAAATTATATATTCAACAATATGGGTATCAAATCCGAGGTGTTCGAGGGTGCGATACGTTATCATATTGTTGAAATCATAATTTTTTTTTTAATAATAAAGCAGCCCCAGCACCAACTGACGTAACTTGGACATGAGAAGGAGCCAGAGTATCGACGCAAGTAGCGTCCCACACGAGCGCTCTTTCCCGTGCCCAAGCGACCAGCGTCATTCCATCAGGACGCTTGCCATCGCGGCGGGTAATACCATTTGGATCTAAAACAGCTGGTATATTAAAAGTGGCAAATGCCCTGCGGATGACTAAGGCTGGCGACTGATACGGCCTGTCGATTTTAGGCACGATAACCCGGGACGTCCAAGAACATCTACCTGAACGCCACATCTACATTGATGTGGTTCATTCAGTTTTATACCTAGCCGGAGTGATACCCATATTGACAATGTCATATTGTCAAGTAGCGTTCCAATCGGCAGAGAAGGCAAGGCTTTTAACCAATAGCCCGACTCATTTTGTGTCACGGCCAAAAGACGCACGCTCTGTTATGTCAGTAGATGAGATCAAAAGATCATCAAAGGCTGACTTACAAAGAAGTGCGTCCCATGCTTTTTGACACTTTAAATCGTCTGGAAAATTTTGAATGTTTACAATATTTAGCCAAGCTTTGTTAGCTTCGTTGAAATACACAATCTCTGAGTTACCTGGTACATGATTAACAATTCTAGAAACCAAAGGCTGCGCACTATGAACTGAAGATAGAAATACCGGGAAGGCCACGCCCGAAACTTTTCGAGTACCATACCGATACCAAACCGTATCGGTAAAGAGGCTTGAGACCATGCACGATCTGTAAACGCGCAATTCAAAACGGTTTCTAAAATATTTTTGAGTGAAATATCTATCACATCAAGCAAATTTGGAAATTTCCATAACGGGCTAGACCTTAAGAGGTACGTAAATTTTGGAACAAATAAACAAGACCGAATAATAGTTAAGGCCATGTGAGAATTAATTTTCAATAATCTGTCCGAAACGTTATTAAATTTTTTAATGTGATCGTTTAAGATCGTTGGAATTGAATGAGGAAATAATTGAGCTCCAAAAAGGTGAAGTGAATTCTTATCCAAAATTTTAATATTGGGGGCCAGAACATTAAATTTATTGGTTATATCAACCCGGTCTGAAATTTGAAAATATTCGCCGATAAAAAGCTCGCATTTCGATAAATTTAACTCTAGGCCGATTGAGCTAAAACTTTCTATTACTACTTTAAAATCATCTAAAACAGAGTCCACTTCACCACCCAAAGTACCATCATCCAAGTACCAAACATTAAATTTTGATTTTAGTTTTGTTATGGCGTAATGAATGGCAAGGCTAAGTATTGCTGGACCAAGAGGGTCGCCAAGACCAAATATTATGAGTTTTGAATAATAATTTGGATGGTTTACTATAACATTGCCAAATATACTGATAGATTGAAGGAATTGAATTTTTAACTTCTCTCAGCAGAGCCCCTCTATCAACAGAGTTAAAAGCATTTTTCACATCTAATTTTAGAAAGACATCACCAGAGTTCCTCTCCAACAAAGTTCGCGCAGCGTGGACTGCAGCTTCGCAACCACTTTTGCAGCCGAAACCCAACTGAGTTGGAATGAATTAATTTGTCAGTAAAGGAGAAATATGTTTACAAGAAATTTAAGAAACAAGGTGTCGAAATGTGCAGCCCACAGCTAAAGGACGAATACCACCATCTTTTTTCTTAAGAGCACATATATTCGCACCATAGAAGATTTCGGTAATTTCGGTAGTAACTTTTCCAGAAAGCATGAGATTTACTAAGAAAACAATGTCCTCCCCTGTGGAAGGACATACCAGATCTTTAAAATGCTGGGGTGTCAGTCCATCGGGGCCGCCGGCAGAACCAGTCTTAATGGACATTATTGCTTTTGGTACATCACCATCATGAGCCCGTAGATGATTATCGGAAAAAGATGGTTCCGGAATAACACATTTTTTTTTATGGAATATGAGGACAAACGAGCGTACGGGTCACCTGTTGTTAAGTGATCACCGCCGCCCACAATTTCTTGCAACACCAGAGGAATCACAGGAGCGTTGCCGGCCTTTAAGCAAGGTGTACGCGCTTTTTTTGAAGGTACCCATGTCGTATCGTCCCGGAGACACCGCACAAGGAAGTTCATTCCACAGCTTTTTGACAGCAATACTCCATGTGTGGCTGGACCTGCGCTTTGTACAGCGCTAGAATGTGGGCCGGCTTGAAGTATTGCCGTGCTCTATTAATGACGCCCAGTTTCTTTGAAGTCAATTAAATTAAAAATTAGCATCTGGTGATGGGTGTTTACTTTGTAAAGCCAAAAGTGTTTAATTTGAGCCGAGTCATATATAATTATTTGAAAATTGTTTTGTGAGGGAGACCACTGCCATCTTAACTTTAGTTGTCACCAGGATTCATCTGCCATACTCAAACGCATGCCATTCAACCTGTCGACTTCCAGTTGCATTGCTGTTGCTGTTGCATGACTGTGTATTGTAAAATAAATTAAACGATTACGAGCCTTAAGACGAAGCAATAAAACCCACGCTCAGAACAAGTGTGGTGAAAAATGTAATTTATTTAGTTGACAACCCTACATTATTTTGCTTACAGCTCAGTATAATGTATTGTTGGAATTTGTTATGAAATGCTCAGTTCATTGAGGAAAATTCACAAGCAAATAGCACAATTTACTAGACATATATTAGATGACAGTTTTTCCTTATATTATATTTTAGCTTATTTTCGTTAAGGCGTGTATCAAATTAAAGGCATGTGCTCAAACAATTTGAATTGATGTCTGAGTGTTCAAGTTTTTGCGTTCATTGTTTAAAAGTCTCTCTTTTCGTATCCCCCTCGATTCGAGGTCACACCTCTTACTACCATAGCCTGGATCGGCACGACTTCGGGTATGTTTGGCAATAATATATCGATCGATGCTCAGTACCATCGTCACTTGGTAGAGAAGACAAAATTGATACCTAAAAACCTTGGTGTACTCAAAAATGCGAGCCAGTACGTCATTTTAACCCACCACTTGCAAATTTATAAGGCGGAAATTTTGCTTCACATGGAGTACTGTTCGCACCTTTAAATGCGTGCTTCGCAGCATCACATTTTGGGTGGATAGGTGAATAGGTGAATTGGATGTGAGATCTCTCGGGATCTTCTACCGCACATAATTCACGAGGACTGCTCAGAGTTGTTCAAGTTAATACTAGCAACTGAATTACATTATCGGACATGACGTCAACTGTCATTATGTTGAATTTTTTTTGAAATTGTCAATTTATGTTTTTTTTAAAATGTTCATCTCTTATAATTTTTCTTAAAAAATTACTCATTTATTATAATTGTTTGAGTCTGTCAACAGGTCTAATCTAATCCATCGGAACCATTATTTTATTGTAAATCTTTTGCTCTCTCAGGGGCAATTAAAGATTGCATGCGCCACGTGATGGCGAAAGGCGTTTGATGCTAAGAGACGAGCTATTTATGAATACCTCAATGTAAGTAACGACCTACCTGGTACTCCTCCTTTCTCTTCTTGCAAAGCTCCTTGAGAAGCATTATTCAGGGTCTTTTACTGTAGGCCTTTACGCCGTATCTTTTCCTCAAATAAGTGCGACTGGAACGATGGCTGGTCCGTGCGTCAACTCAAGTCAAGTTAATAAAACATTAACATTTTTATTTGACTTTCACTTTAAGAAGATTCTTATAAGCCCATACGCGGCTTGGATACATGGTATCTACACCAGATTAATTAGATTGCACTATTTCATTGATTTTTAAATATGAATTTAAAATGATCACTGAAAAATAACAAGGTGTTGATGACGACACGACAGAAGTGAAAACTTCATCAAGGTGAGGTTCACTTCAACAACTTAGAACGAGTCTCCTCTAGACAACTCGAGTCAACTTTATCCAAACTAGCGTTACATAGCCGAGCGTGATATTTTATGCCGATTCAGTACCAACAAAATAACACTTTAATTAACACTCAGCGTACCAAAATAATTTTTTCCTTCAAACAAATAAATCAATAAAAAAGAAAAAAAAAACTACACACATTGTACTTTAAGTTCTGCGTAGCCTATGCCACTTACCATGCAGTGAGCCCCGTGCCCGTGCCCCCGTTATAGGAAATACACGAATCTTCGGTTTTTATTAAAAGTAGACCTCCTGCGTCCGTTAATGGCTGACACAAAAATCGGACAGCCCGTCAAAATAAGGCAGTGTACAAGAGTAGAGGCAATTTACCAGTGGGAGGCTCCTTTGCACAGGATGCCGGCTAGATTATGGGTACCACAACGGCGCCTATTTCTGCTGTGAAGCAGTAATGTGTAAACATAATTGTGTTTCAGCCAGAAGGGCCCCGTAGCTAGTGAAATTACTGGACAAACGCGACTTAGCATCTTATGTCTCAAGGAGACGAACTCAATTGTAGTGCCGCTAAAATTTTTTGGATTTTTCAAGAATCCTGAGCGGCACTGCATTGTATTGGGCAGGGCGTATCGATTACGATCAGCTGAACGTCCTGCTCGTCTTGTCCCTTATTGTCATAAAAAAGGCAAGACGAGGCAAGTTACTAGTAAAGTAGCAAATTGGTAATTAATCACCTAAGCAACTAAATAGGCAATCTGTATCCACGTCAATTGTTTTGACTATTCAATTGGAAATCTAATCGTATCGTCTTCAATTTAATTTAAAGGGTTGCAAGTATAATTCTCCAACGAATCCCTGTGTCCCTTCTAACAGTTAATTTCACGGTTTTGAATATTTCGTTACGTTAAATACATCTGGGTCGCAGTTAATTACAATATTCTTGCATAATAAATATTAACAGGAGGTACGCGTCATTTATATGATTAGTATTCGGTTTTTTGACGAGAAAATTCCTTCAAGTTCATTCATAATTTCTTTTTTGTTCATTCTAACCAATTGTTACTTTTATAGGATTATAATAATAACACTAATAATGTACATACACAAAATTATAATGTACATATTCAAGAATTGTAATTAACAATAAAATATATTTTATAATCACGAAAGGTTTTATTAATAAATAACCATATTACTATACAAAAAATTAAAGTAATAACCTAAGCTATTCTCAAGTTAAACATTCCGCGATTCCTGCCGCCGAATTCCACCTTCGCACGACACGCCACAAGTTAGGATATCATCCTCACCATCTGGATGTGTGGCGGTCCTCCACAGTGCGGTTTTCAAGGAGCTTTCTTCCACGTACTACAAAGCTGTGGAATAAGCTTCCTTGTGCGGTGTTTCAGGGACGATACGACATGGGTACCTTCAAAAAAAGCGCGTACACCTTCCTTAAAGGCCGGCAACGCTCCTGTGATTTCTCTGGTGTTGCAAGAGATTGTGGGCGGCGCTGATCACTGAACAACAGGTGACCCGTACGCTCGTTTGTCCTCCTATTCCATAAAAAAAAAACAATTTCAATACTAAATAATTCAACTTAGATTAGTTTATGTTATCACTTCTCATTTTTTTCAGTAATGGTTTTGGTGAAGGATGCTTTGAGTATCGTGGACGGAATCGCAAACGTTTTGATAATCCAGGATCTAGGTATCAAACAGTGTTTAATCTCCTGTAGCACAGTTCCGCACACTTGCTTTGATTAATTACATAATTTTACTGAATACGAGCTTCATAATACACAAAGTTTCTGAAACTAACTATTAAGTACTTTTACTTTACTTTACCAGTGGGAGGATCCTTTACACAGGAGGCCGGCTAGATTATGGGTACCACAACGGCGCCTATTGCTGCCGTGAAGCAGTCATATGTAAGCATTACTGTGTTTCGGTCTGCAGGGCGCCGTAGGTAGTGAAATTACTGGGCAAATGAGACTTAACGTCTTATGTCTCAAGAGCGGCACTAGATTGTAATGAGTAGTTCGTATCAATTACCATCAACTGAACGTCCTGCTCGTCGCATCCCTTATTTTTATAAAAAAAATCTCAAGTCAATTTCCTAATATGCAAATATTGGTATTGAGAAGGTTATCAACTGTAAAGTAGATCCTGTAGGTGGAGCCACAACCTGAGAGTTGAACAAAGACATATCAAGATTTATGAACTTTATGTTACTCGAACGGTTGTCACAGTGAAAGAGCGCTTGCACGGAACGCGAGAGGTTTTCGGTTTGAGTCGCGCATCGTTCATAAATTTTGTTTCCAATTTTAATTTGTGTTTATTTATCCCCAAAGTCAGAGTTATCACTTTAAAAAATTACAAATTGTCTAAATGAGATATTAAAATCGATAAATATAAGATTAATCTCTTGGTAAAGTCTTTTTGTTTGATCTACATAATATAATATGCTTCACTCCCAGAGACTTATGAATTTGATCTTAGAAAACTAATACGACGGAAAGGTTTTATCGAGAGGTGGGCCTTTGATCCTTTTTATAAGATTGTTTAAATTGAATTACTTAATATTCAGTTAATACATACAATCAAGTCTTACGCTACATCGAATAGTGCGCTTGAATAGTGAATATAAAGAGTTTTGTAAATATAATTTAAATATATATAAATCCAGTGTCCTGTAGGCCGATTCACGTATATTCTAACGATCCGAAAATCGTTGTAGTTCAGAAGTCGTCCTATTGAAACTTGGTCCAAAATTGGTATTCCCGTACTGATTCGATAGGACGACAACTCAATAGGACTGAAACTCAGCGACTCATCGACGACTTGCGATAGGACATTGCCAGTCTAATTCTACTATTCCTTTATTTTCTACCATATTCTTTTAAATATTTTTATTATGATATCAGAGTCTTTTGCTCAGTTATTAGTACTCAACCTAACAATATTTGAAGCTGTAGAGTAGTGAAAGGTAAGGTATAATTATTATTATACAGAAATTAATAGACTGAAAATTAAAAGTCGTACCCAAATGGTTGTAATAAAAAAAAACCACCGTACATCAAAGTCAAACTGGATTTTCGCCCAAGTGTAGGTAACTCTTTCTCGTCTCGTTTTGTTAGATTATACAAAATGAGCTCGAAGAAGATTGTTACCGTGCGTCAGCTTGAATTACTAACTGAGCTATTTTAGTTTTTTCATAAAAGCTGTAATAAGTACCCACAATATTTAATAAATAATTAAGAAGGTATTTCATTAGTCCAATAACATAGGAAAAGTCAAATAAATGCCTTCTCTTTATTCTATCTCTTCCATCCTGAGTAAGAGGAAAATAAATATGTTTTTTGGATAACTCAACATCATTCAGTGCTTTAGTCACCTGTCGCACTGCTCTAGACATAGTAGTTAGGTTGAAATACTGAGTTGAAATTACTCTGACCAACAATGGTTTGGTAAGATTCGGTAGCCTAAAATGCTAGTGCTATTAATACCTATAATGTCAAAAAGTACACGATTTTAAAATTTATTTAATTAAAGTCTTAAATATAGTAAATATCTAGTCAGATCAGTAGGTAGGTAGGTACCTACTAAGATCGTTCTCTCTCTACGCTCTCATGGAATTAGAGGAACGTGGTCTTCAATGAGACCAAGGACTAAATCCTTGGTAAAGCGAAATCCGTACCTGTTATTTCGAAAGCAAAATATTTGTTGATCCTCATATTATTTCGGCGTCGACGTTCGCTTTGCCAGTCTTCCCTTTCGGAAAGATCCAATAGTAGCCAAGAGAAGCGGATATTCATGTTTATGAAAAAACTTTCAACAGCCAACAACTACAAATTACTAACTTCAGTTCAGCGACTTCTCAGACGTTCGATTTGACATTAAATTGTCGGTAACCGATTGTAAAAAGATAGCAGAGTACCACTGACACAACGATTGAAGTCCGTCTAGCTGACGTGAATACGCTTTAGCGATTTTTGGATAGGATCGTTTCTCGAACGTGCGATTTAAATCATGTGAATACGAATCGTAGGTGAACGACAGATGTCGCTGCGATATCGCTCATGTATAATTACGTGAATCGGGCCGCTGATGTTTGTTTCCAGTGAACTCCTAAACTAATGAACGGATTTTAATGGGGCTTGCTTCATGGAGTGCAATTTAGTCCAACTTGAGAGATAGGATAGTTTTTATTTCGATTTCAGAACCATAATTATTTTTATTCCCAATATTTGTTTCATGAGCGGCACTGCATTGTAATAGGCAGGGCGTATAAATTACCATCAGCTGAGCGTTCTGCTATTCTCGTCCCTTATTTAAAAAAAAATATATATAAATGTCTTGATATGCTGGGATTCTAATCCGGGACCCCTGGCTTAGTAGGTTCACTAACCACTGGGCTATATGGGTCGTCAGTAAATTTTTACAACAATCTTATTTCATAACTCGTATCATACTGTTTGACAGCAAAGAAAATATTACGTTCATTATTTATTAACTCTGGACTTAGTCGACGCTCGAAACATTTATCACGGAGAGAGCTCCCTCGTGGTGTCGAGGAAGTAATATTTTCAAGAGAAAATCAAGTTTACTTTAAAATAATGTTGCGGTAACGAGAATAGACAGATCCGTATGACGCCATGGGATTACTGCCGTAGAAATCAGTCTGTACAGTCATTTAAACTATTAAAATATATTGTAGTGAACCGAGAAATCCTTGATACTATTTTTACGCACTAGTTATTCTGTGTACTTATATGGGCTTGCTAGCTATTGGAGGGACATTTAAAAGATATTTTAATAACAAAAAACGGTTTTTTTTTAAATGGAAAACTTTAAAGAAATAAACATTTTGACTGTTGCTTTTGACACATTAAAGAATTTGCTAGAAACTGTGACGATCATAATGTTATCTCGGAACAAACATAAACTTGCTTTGCCTACTACTCGGTTAAGTTGAGTTAGTAAGTCGTTTATTAGGCGATGTATATGCTTGTACAATATGATCCCAGAAAATGTACAAAACAAATATGTTACGAGATTTAATATAATTGTTAAAAAATGTCTGTGTGGGAAAGGTTATTATAACATAAATGATTTTCTTAATGATACCACAGAAGGGAAATGAAGCGGACATTTTTAGGCTCTTTATTAATAAATGTTTATTGTACGATATTACAATGTAATCCATATTTTTCCAAAACAAAAGCCCACTGAGTTTTTGCGCCCGTTCTTTTCAGGTCTGATACTATTTTGAATGGGTGGTAGTTTTGACGTTCAATAAGTTATTTTGTATCCTATTTTGAATAAAAATATTTGAATTTGAATTTATAAAATAAAAGAGGTTCCTTAAAATGCTTGTAGATGAAATCACTAGAAGAATTGTAAAGAGACTAACAATGAAATGTTATTCAATGAATGTAAAGTGTTATCAGTTCATGAGAAGGTGCAATTTTTGTTGCTATTGGAAGAGCATGAAAAAATTTGTTAAAAAAATCCTATTGCATATAAATACAACAGTCGTCGCAAAGAAATGAATATGCTATCTGTACATGAAACGCATAAGTATTATGTTGAACGAAACTGTTAAACAGTATGCTTAGGCATAAACATCAGAAATAAACCCAATAGCAAAAGGTAATACAAAAGGAACATTCTAGCTCATTTACTAAAAAATTTAAAGGAAAGCAGGAGGTAATTTAAATATCTATATAACTTTGGAAGCTATTTCTGGAAACTGCTTTTATTATTATTACATACATGTTATCCCTTCACAAATTTGCCCTAGCGTTCCTGTTTTTGTCTTTAGGTATATAATTCGTTAGCTTTAGTGATGTTTTACCCGACTTAAAAAAGGAGGGTGTTTTCAATTCGTCGATATGCTTTTTTTACGTTTGTCACCTCAAAACTTTCGACTGGGTCAACCGATTCTGATCACTCTTTTCCTTCCCGTGTCCTATTGCAGATCCATTCAGATTAGAAAACCACAAAAGACTTAAATTTGCAATAAGTATGCGCGCGAAAAATTTACGAATAACTTAATCACGCCAACCGATTTCGATGATCCTTTTTATATTGGAAATAATATACTTCAAAAGTGGTATGGTAAGGTTCTGATTATGGAATCCATGACGATATTCGGCCGATTCTTTTATATGCTATCCAGATATTTGAGTCACCTACCGTAACGACGTTATGGTCAAGTAACTGTCGTAGTCAAATATGATATTCAATGGAACTCCTTAACCACTTACAATAAGGGTGCGATCTGTGACAGAATTTTTGTCTGTTATCAAATTGCAATGCGCTTACGTTCATTGCCGCATTGCAAAATTTATCTCAATGTAAATATACTCATATTTACACAAATTATTAATTTGTGTACTTCAGATTCACTAAAAATAATAAAAAAAATAAAAATTAACAAAAAATCACAACCCCAAAACAATAGATAATATTAATGCACGAAAAATAATTGCGTATTTTTATACAATCAATTAATTAGTCCAATTCTAGTTACGATTATTGTAATTTTTTGAATTGGTGTCAGCCAAGGTAAGTTTGTTGCTTAAAACATAGTTATAGGTGAGATGTGCTTGAGTCGCACGTGCGAAGTGAGGAGGCGAGAGGCGAAAGCAGGCCGCGGACACCAATTCCAAAAATAGCAATAATTGTAATTAGAATTAGATTAATTAATTGGATTAGGTTATTGAAGACAGTTGTTTTTTTAAAAACAACAATTGACAAATAAAATTTTAATTGTAACTAGAAAAACAAATATCTCATTAAGCAAATTAATTACTTGATAAGTAATCTTTTAACATAATTCAGTTTGTATAAATGTTTTATTTTGCAAACATTTACGAGTGGGAGGCTCCTTTGCACAGAATGCCGGTTAGGTTATGGGTACCACAACGGCGCCTATTTCTGCCGTGAAGCGGTAATGTGTATGCATTACTGTGTTGCGGTCTGAAGGGCGCTGTAGCAAGTGAAATCATTGGGCAAATGAGACTTAACATCTTATGTCTCAAGGTGACGAGCGCAGCTGTAGTGCTGTTCAGAATTTTTGAAGATTTTCAAGAATCCTTAGTGACACTACATTTTAATGGGCAGGGCGTATCAATTACCATCAGCTGAACGTCCTGCTCGTCTCGTCCCTTATTTTCATAAAATAATTCAAATATTCATGTAACAATCCAAAAATTCATTTCACTACGTTTATAAAATTTTTTTTTGGGACCTACTTGTAAATAAGGACTGATTCTGTTGTGGCACTCAGTGACCATATTTCTGTATTTGTTAAGTAAGTTTTGGAAATTCATACAAATTTCAAGCATTGGATTTTGCCAAACTTTATTTAAGCCTTTGTTTTGCCTAAATTACATATTAGGTACAAAAAATATAAGTTTGTATAGTAATGTTATGAAGTATTAAAATTTTATCTTTCAATTACGTTGTCAAATGAGTTATTTAGGGAAAGAAAGGATAGTTAAGTGATAACTTTATTAACTATAAATTTACCTTACATTACTTTTTATATTATGATTATTACTCACACCATTTAATCGTCTAGATAGTCTGTAGATTGACGTTGAACTGTTAACCTCTATTTTGAGCAATGCACGCACACTAACACAAAGTGGCATACATATCGCAACCTGCCATGTTTTCATCGGTTATCTAAAAGCAAGAGCTATATCTTGTGGTATAAATTAACTAGGGATTACTAATTGTTATACGTTTTTTGTCTAATGATAGGAAACCAATTCATTAACTTAGAGACGTTAGTTCAATCGAATGATTTTTGAATCATACATATAAATAAAAACCAATGTTCTTAAATTTTTGCGCCTTATTGCGAACTATGCGAAACTAATTTCCCATAATTTATGTAGGGTTGGACTTTTAATCTAGGTACGCCCCATTTTGTCTCTTATGAGTTGGTTACGGCAAAGAGAATTATCTTCATCAAAATTTTCACGTAGGCTAATATCAGTAGTTTTGTCGATTTGGGTAAAACCCACCTTGTTACTCTAGAAAACTCAATCTTTGATAACCAAGATATCGCCGTTTTTGTCGCCATCTTTAATAACACAATACTGGTCTCGAAGCAGCTGAAATGAAATGCTTGTTATTTTTACACCCTCACTTTTGGGATTAAATATACAAATTTAATTTGTATCAAAATTTATGAACGATGCGGGACTCGAACTTGCGCCATTCGGGTTCAATCAGAGCGCTCTTACCACCTGAGACAAATTAAGAGTTGAACAAGCCATACCAGGTTTTACGTTCGATGCGTCAATCGAACGGTTCAAAAACTTTGGTACGCATTAAATTTATATATTATGAACTGTGTTATATGGAAGTCAAAGGATATTTGGCCTCTAAGAAATTCTCCGAGTCAGAATGTTAATTTTGAAATTTAAATCGAATTAAACTTGGTTGCAAACAATATAACTCCTCATAATTCAGTAGGAGTCTTACGGCGTGGTGTAAAGCATTAATTCCCAATTATAATTTTACGTCGCGCGGGCGTTAGGCTGGATTTGCATGAATTATGTTACGGTAAGCCATCAGTTATACGGGGGTTTGTGATAAGCCTCAACAAATATTGTTTATTAGTACATAATAATTGTACTACGCCTTGACAGATATTATACAAATAAAATAAGAAAATCAGCTTTACCTAATTCGCACACAGATATTCCGAAGTTTGAATTAGGCAAGGTATTATTAACAAGTTTCAATTATTCTTTAAATCAAAATAGAATAGCTGAAAATAAATTTTAATATTGACACACACAAATCATCTTGCCTTAAACAAGTATAGCTAGTACAAAAGGTGCAAAACAACGATATATTTAATAGGATATACATAGATATAACAATAATAATAAAGTTCTTTATAAACTGCTAATAAACCTGATATTGTGTTGGTAGATCGGTTCGAGTGTCGGGCATTTATTGTTGATATCACCGTTCCGTGTGATGACATCCTCGCGCTTGTAAAACTGAGATAGAGTTATTGCCGAAGTATCTAGACCTAGCACACGAGGTTACTGACATGTGGGATGTTGATTCAAAAATAATTATCCCGATAGTCGTGTCCGTAAACGCTCTTATCGCAAAGAGCCTAAACCATCATCTCGAGAGGCTCTCGCTAAATAACTGCATTAAGGGTCAGATACAGATGACAGCTATTTTGGAACGGCACGCATCGTGCGGAAGTTCGTCATTCTGCCGCCCTAACCACCGGCGGAATTGTAGTGCCCCTACGCCGGTCGGACTCTATTTTATATTTAAATACATAATGTTGTTTTATAGAAATATAGATAATAAGACTTAATTGTAATAAAGTGTATAATATTAATAAATACTTATTATTATTAACTTAATACATGACACTTATTTAAATACATATTTGTGTATGTCTGTGTGTCTGGTCAACTGTTTCATCTTCCTATCTTTTAATTTGCCTACCTCTGTTTCTCTTGCAACCTCTTGGGTGCCATGCAGTAATAGTTATGCTCTATTTATCAGGTCGTCTCATCAGGCGTCCAGCCCATTTCATTTTAGACTCTTTATACCATAAGCAACATCGTACTCTTACTTTGTCTCTCAAATATTTGTTACTTATTTTGTCTATTCTATTTTTTCTTCTTTATTCTATTTTTCCACAGATGATGTTAACATTGCTCAGTAAATCTAGCAATCGTATTGATATTATATTCTTTTACTTAGAAATAATACATTTACCAGTAGGAGGCTCCTTTGCATAGGATGCCGGCTAGATTATGGGTACCACAACGCTACATTTTTTTGCCGTGAAGCAGTAATGTGTAAGCATTACTGTGTTTCGGTATGAAAGGGCGCAGTAGCTAGTGATCTTACTGGGCAAATAAAACTTAACATCTTACGTCTCAAGGTGACGTGCGTAGATATAGTGCCATTCAGAATACTTAGGTTTTTCAAGAAACCTGAGTGGCACTGCATTCAAATTCAAATTCAAATATTTTTATTCAAAATAGGATTCAAAATCACCCATTCAAAAGAGACTGCCTCAGACCTGAGAAGAATGGGCGCAAGAAACTCAGCGGGCTTTTTTTTTAAATATAAAATATGGATTACAATGTAATATCGTACAATAAACATTTATAATTAAAGAGCCTGAGGGTGTTCGCTTTATTCCCAGTCCGTGGTGTCATTAAGAAAATCGTTTATGCTATAATAACCTTTCCCACACAAACGTTTCAACAATTCTTTTAAATTTCGTAACACATTTGTTTTGTACATTTTCTGGGATCATATTGTAGAAGCATATACATCGCCCAACAAAAGACTTACTAACTCGACCCAACCGAGTAGTAGGCATTACAAGTTTATGTATGTTCCTCGTGTTAACATTATGAATGTCATAGTTTCTAGAAAATTCCTCAATGTGCTTATTAACATACAAAACATTATCGAAAATGTATTGAGAAGCAACTGTGAAAATATTAATTTCTTTAAATTTTTCTCTTAACGATTCTTTAGGACCTAGGTTATAAATCGCGCGAATAGCCCTCTTCTGCAGCACAAAGATAGTATTAAGATCGGCCGCACTGCCCCATAACAATATACCATGGGACATAATACTATGAAAATAACTAAAGTATACTAATCTCGCCGTATCTATGTCAGTTAACCGTCTAATTTTCTTAACCGCATATGTTGCAGAACTAAGCCTATTCGCCAATCCTTCAATATGGGGGCCCCACTGCAATTTGGAATCAAGAGTAATGCCAAGAAATATAGCAGATTCCACTGGTTTTACCACCTCTCCATTTAATAAAATATCTCCATTTAATTAGGCAGGGCGTATCAATTACCATCAGCTGAATGTACTGCATGTCTCATCCCTTATTGTCATAAAAAAAAAAATTTGCTTTGCTAATTATTGATATGAATAAACTACTGTATACCAATTGCACTAACATGAACTTTGGACAAAACGAATTCAAAATAATCTGAATAAAAATGAATATCTGCAAAAGTAAACCAACATACAATAAACATAAAATGAGTTCTGTATTGTTCATGTATTTTTTATTTGTATTAATCGAAGTACCCCATCACCCATGCAATCAATGCATCTTTGCCAACGCAGTGGCAGTTTATTGATGCCTTTCTTAAAGAAATCGCTGGACGGGAGGCAACAAATTCTTCAATACCATTTTGTACAGCCTCTCGGGTATTGCATTTTTTTCCCGCCAAGAAGTTACCCAAATTCTGGAAAAAGTAGTAGTCTGTAGTGTCAAGTCTGGTGAGTATGGCGGATAGCTTCCAACCCCAGTTCTTACAACACGGAGACCATCTGCTGTGCTGTCTCCAAATTGTTACACGCGTTGTCGTGCAGCAGCAGCGGAGACGATCGATTGACCAATGCTGGTTGGAGATGTGCCAGGTTGTCTATCATTGTGTTCAGTTCTTCACAGTACATATCTGCAGCCCCCCGTTTTGTAAAAAGCTGTGATGAATCACACCGGCGCTAGACCCCCAAATAGTGACCATCACTTTTCTAGGGGTAAGTTTTCGTTTAGGGCATTGTTTAGGTGCTGAACCAGGATACAACCAACTTGCTGAGCGCTTGCGGTTATCAAACAGAATCCATTTTTCATCGCAGTTAGCAATGCGGTTAAAAATTCCTTCATTTGTGTGTTTGTTGAGTAGTGCACATCTCCACGAGTACTTCGCGCTGGCGATCATTCAGTTCGTGGGGCACCCATTTATCAAGCATTTTTACCTTGCCAATTTGACGCAAATGGACCAATATTGTTTTGATGCTAACTTCGAAAACTGCTGCTAATTCAGCCGTAGATTGTGTAGCTTCAACAATCGCCTTTAATTCGTCATTGTCGACCAAAGTCTTCGGACGACCGCGAGGTTTATTTTTCAGGTTAAAATTTCCAGAACGGAAGTGAGCAAACTAGTAACAGGTGGTGCGTTGGTTTGTAGTGTTAGCTACGTGAACGTCGTTGATGTTGCGTGCCGCTTGTGCCGCATCACGACGGAACTCATATTCCTTTACTCGAATTTTTAACGTATCCATGATGACAAAAAAGATTGAAATGCAATGAAAATTTAAAACTAATCAATAAACAAATGACTACTTTTGGATAAAGATTTCCATGTTTTTAAAATAAAATTAATTTGAAATTAGAATTCTTAGCCCAACAAAAATTATTTTGATTTAAAATGGCCAGTACCGCAGAACGGCAATTTCATAGGTGAAGACCTATTAATATAATCATAGCAAAGTTCTGGTTTTTCAACCAAACTTTTTTTTTTTAATAGATAAATGGCAAATATATAGTTTTCTAAGTATAATATATAAGAAACGTTGTTTTATCTTAAAAGCAAATAATGATTCTTTTGAAATTTTCCATTCACGTTTCATCGTTCTGTATATTTATTATCGTAGATTAGAAAAACATTAAACTATTTATGTCTAAACTCAATTAACATCCTGAACGTATGCATGAGGTGCAAACAAAGTTTGAACGAACAATTTAAACCTCGTAGAAACTCCCAAAGCAGGAAATAACTGTGGAGTTTTTTTCAACTTCAACATAGTTGAATTACTTGAAATATGAGTTGAGGAGTTGAGAAATAAATTAAAGAATATGTTATGTTTTTAAAGTATATAAGTATAACCCTCACTTCTAGGATTAATACACAAATGAAATTTGAAAAACAAAATTTTATGAACGATGCGGGATTCGAACCCACGACCTCCGGCGTTCCAACCTGACAGTTGAACAAAAAGCAAACAGAATTTTGTAACGAGGCGGTACTCGAACGGTTAGCTCAGTTGGTTAGAGCACCGGCACGGAACGCCGTAGATCGTGGGTTCGCATCCCGCAAGGTTCATAAAATTTTGTTTTTCAGATTTTATTTGTGAATAAATTAAAGTTCGTTTGAATACATATTATGATTAATTAATATAAATTGATACAGTTATTCTTCTCGAGTAAAGAAATTGAATTGAATTGAATTTTTTTAACTTGAGAAAAGCTGAGATTATTACTAAAATTTAATGTATATTAAATATTATTAATATGATAATGTAAGAAAAGGATATTTATTAATAAAATCTTTTGTTGATTATCTTTATATATAATTCTTGTGTGCGTGTGTATGTCACTGAACTCCTCCTAGACGACTGGACCGATTCTAATGAAACTTTCTGTGTGTATTCAGGTGGATTCGAGAATGGTTAATATTCACAATTGAACTACCTCCTAAACGGCTGGACCGATTTTGATGATATTTTTGTTTATTTCAGTGAATTTGAGATTGGTTTAGATTCTCAATTCCGCCCATATAATATAATTCTCCTGCTCATGTGTATGTTAGTGAAATGCTCCTAACGGCTGGACCGATTTTTCAAATTTAAAACATGTGTACAGGACAACGTCTGTTGGGTCCACTAGTAAAATATATTTTTAGTTACAATTCTTAAATATTTACATTTGAATGTTGTGGTTGTTCATTACTTGTATTCTTATTTAATCTTATAAAAGTAAAAATAGGTTAGAATGAGAGAGGAGGAGCCTATCGTTGCCGTATGCATCAGAGAAAAGGAAGCCAGAAAGACTGGCGCTGTAACGCGTTACGTTACGAAATAGTTTACCCTCCTATAAGAAGTTATTTCTTCAAAAATGATGGATGATCTAGATAGTAGTGCTGATTCTGTTACTTTTGTATAAATTTTCAATAGTTTTATGTAGATTCTTTTTCACACGCAGTTCTTTGCACAAGCAGAGTTTTTGCGTTTCTGAAGCTTTGATAATTTTTGTAATGCGCTGTGTGACTCATTTGGGCCCAAATAAATTTCAATAGCGTTATAGGGATTGGCAATGGCAGTAGTACGGATGTGATCGAATAACTTCGTGTACATGCTCTAGGGATAGTTCAACGATTACCACGATGCTTGCACGGCTTACTTGCCTTTACCAAATCTAACAACTCCGCTCTTAGTAAAATTCAGTCAGTCAATCAATCAAAACCAATCAATTCATGTAGATCAAGGAAATGACTCTCATGAATGTCAAGTTTTCTTTTCTTTTTAAATCTAACCGCCATTTCGCAAAAGGTTGAGCTTTAGAATGTGAAGTAATCACTCGTTGGCACGCATTTAAATCAACAAAAACAGCTACATAGTTTTACAAATCATTTCAATTACAATATGTTAGGTGACGCTACAAAAATACTTAAACGACAAATGCTTAAAAGAAAAGCCTTACACGAGTAAATAGTAACTAAATACGAAGAAACAAGAGTTATTGAGTACAGTAGATGCATCAATCCACACTTACCGTAAATAAATAAAGGTATTCTGTGAGCATTTTATTACGGATTGTAATTGGAATCGCTTAAGCAGTAATCTAAATATTATATTTGTAAATTTTTTGGATGCGAATAATTATTATGACAGTATCCTTACACAAATAATGAATTCAAGCTCTAAAGGTTGAAGCGTTTATTTATATGATAATTTAGATTTATATGGTTTATTCTTTATTATTTTTACTTAAATATTTCGTATTTAAACGCTTTTAACTAACACAATTAATATACTGGATGCAGCGCCTTACAAACTAATTTGTTTTATATATAACAGCCATTGTAAAATACTCTATTTATTAAAAGTTAAGTCTTGTATGTTCTTCTCACGAGCATTACTTTTTCAAAACATATGGTAGAATTAAAAGAAACATTTAGTGACGATTCAAGAGTGCTTTTTTTATGGAATAGGTAGACAAACGAGAGTACGAGACACCTATTGTTAAGTGATCACCGCCGCCCACAATCTCTTGCCGGCCTTTGAGGAAGGTGTACGCGCTTTTTTGAAGGTACCCATGTCGAATCGTCCCGGAAACACCGCACAAGGAAGTTCATTCCACAGCTTTGTAGCACGTGGAAGCAAGCTCCTTGAAAACCGCACTGTGGAGGACCGCCACACATCCAGATGGTGGGAATGATATCCTAACTTGTGGCGTGTCGTGAGAAGGTGGAATTCGGCGGCAGGAATCAGGTTAAACAGCTCTTCGGAACACTCCCCGTGATAAATGCGGTAGAAGACACACAATGAAGCAACGTCTCTACGAAACGCCAAGGGATCCAGCCGTTCACAGAGCACTGGGTCCCCGACAATTCGAGCTGCTCTGCGTTGCACGCAGTTAAATGGATTGAGCTGATACTGGGGTGCGCCAGACCAGAGATGACAGCAATACTCCATGTGTGGCCGGACCTGCGCTTTGTATAGCGCTAGAATGTGGGCTGGCTTGAAGTATTGCCGTGCTCTATAATAATGCCCAGTTTCTTTGAAGCCAATTTGGCTTTGTCCTCCAGATGACCACGAAATTGGTAATCGCTCGAGATTTCGAGACCCAATATTCCGATACTAGGCGAGGCTTCAAGGGAAGTGTTTTCGAAGAGCGGTGATACGACAAATGGGTTTTTTTTTAGTAATAAACGCGCAAACTTGAGTCTTCTGGGGGTTAAATTGGACAAGGTTCAATTTACCCCAATCCGCGACCTTCTCAAGAGAGGACTCGATAGAAGACAAAAGTTTCTCCCGGCACTGGTCGACGATTTCCCGAGAGAGACCTGCATGGCCCGTGTATACGGCATCACCAGTGCTGTCGTCTGCATAGCAATGATTGTTGGAGGTTTCCAACATATCATTGATATTCAGAAGAAACAGCGTAGGGGATAGCACACAGCCTTGGGGCACTCCAGCATTCACGGGCTTGAGGTTCGAGCAATGTCCGTCGAAACGACCTGTATGCTGCACCCAGTGAGGAAGCTGGAGGTCCACTTGCACAAGCTCTCGGGAAGCCCAAATGATGGAAGTTTTGAGAGGAGCGCCTTGTGCCATACACGATCAAAGGCCTTCGCTATATCCAGGCTAACTGCCAGGCCTTCCCCCTTGCTTTCAATAGCCGCAGCCCAGCATCTATGTGTTAGGTATACCAGAAGATCACCACCAAGTATTGTCACTCGTTGATCAACTGGAGACCCTCTAGCAATAGGCCTGTAGTTTGCCGGATCCGAACTGTCTCCTTTTTTTTGGATCGGATGGACAAGGGCTGACTTCCAAGAGTGCGGGAATAAACGCGTTAGCACCGGCGTCAACTCAGGGGCGCACGTTCTAAGCACGATTGGAGAAATGCTATCCGGCCCGCTCGACTTCCTGACTTTCAACGAAAATAGAGCTCGCCTAACAGTTTACTGTCTGAACTGTACTTCATAGCATAGCATAGAGCTCTGACCGCGGGATGGTCGGCGGTGTTTTTCCGTTGTCGTCAAGAGTCGAGTTGGAGGCGAAAAGAGCGCAAAGGAGATCAGCTTTCTCTTTTGCCGTATGGGCCAGGGTGTGAGGAATGACACCCTGTGCAACGGCGGCATGGACGGCTGGCTGAAGTTACCATGAGCAGCTTTCGACAACGACCAGAACTTGCGTGTTCCGGTCGAATAACTGGAAAGCTGCTCGCCAATTTTGACGACGTGTTTTGACTTTGCACGGGCGATTTGCCGCTTAAAAAATCTGGAGGCACGGTTGTATTTCCTCTTAAGAACTATGCAGTTCCGGTCCTTTGTGCCCAGCGCCGCAACCCAAGTTCGATACGCCTGTTTTTTGCAGTTAGATGCTGCTTTAACTGACGCATCGAACCAGGGTTGTGATCTGCCACCGATCGGTATTACAGAGCTTGGTATAAAAATATCCATGCCCTGCAGTATCACATCGGCTACTGCAACGGCGCAGGCACTAGGATCATCCGAAGGGAAACAAACTGTGCCCCAACGGTAGGATGCAAAAAAGGAACGCAACCTATCCCAATCTGCTGACTTGTAGTGCCAAACGCGGCGGGTCGCTGGTGGTCTGCGACGTTGGCGTCAGATGGGCACTACACTCCTGACCAGGCAATGGTCGGACGTTCCGAGAGGGGCGTCGACAAAGACCTGGTAACCATCGGGATGTGAAGTCAGCAGAAGATCTAATAAGGACGGCATGTGGCTATCCACATCCAAGAGCCGTGTTGGCGACTCAACCAATTGGGACAGACCATACGCCAATGCAAAATCATGCACAGATCGCCCTGCGTAGTCTGTGGTACGTGATCCAAGCCATTCGGCATTGTGCCCGTTGAAATCACCCAAGACTACGATTTCAGCGGAGGGGATCTGTGCAAGCACGTCGTCAATTGCCGCTTGAACGCAACCCATGAGATGATCGGTTTCTGCGTTACCACTATGGGACCTGTAGACACACGCATAGATGCGGACGCGGTCCTCTAAATCTACGCGAAGCCAGAGAGTGGACAGGTCCCTACCCTCAAAATTGTCGAGACGGCGACAGCAGATATTCTCCCTAACGTACACACACACCCCGGCATGAGGCAAAAAATTGTGCTCAATTTTGTACCCGGGGTACGTGAAATATGACGTATCGCTAGGTCGAGATATCTGCGTCTCCTTAAGGAAACACAAGGCCGGCTTCGCCGTGTCAAGGTGGTGGTGGACGGCGTTTAAGTTGGAGTGAATTCCCCTGATATTGCAAAAGTCCACGTTGAGAGTGGAGGCTGAGGTGTTACTGCCTCGTTTGTCCTTGGTCATGCGCGGTTCTGTGCCCTCCCCAGAAAACGAAGGGCAGCCCGAGCTGGAGTGCTCGGGGAGGGATTCTCCGACTCTGGTAGAGCCTGTACCCTCCTGGGGTACTATCTTTTTAAGGACCGCTCTCATAATCTTTATTAGGGAGGGGGGGGGGGCGATGGCCACCGGTCCTCGACACTAACCCATGCGAAATATAGCGGCACTAGGCCTTTACTTCACGCCGGTATTTTGTGCGAGTGTGGTAATTAACCCGGACGAGTCTAGCCGATTGTGGTAACGTCAAAAGACGGCAGCGTGACTCTCCCACTTCTAAAAAGCCCTTAGTCGCCACTTACGACACCCATCGGCCTGGGACTCCCCTATTCTTTTTATGCCCCGGGGAAAGTACAGGGCTATTATTATTATTTGATTATAATTTGACTTTGACTATTTATTTTTAGTCACAAGGTCATTTTTATGCTTTTTAGTTACTTGAGCTGGTGATTGAATAGCTTGTTGTAACAAAAAAATACATATTTCAACAAGATACATAAATTTTCCATAATATAATTTCGAAACAACCCGCTATTAATCTAGCAGCTAGCGTAGGCACTGACACCTACCTGTCCCCACGTTGCGCCGTAGGCGTTCATAGCTCGTAGGCTATGTCGTAAGTGAGAAGCGCCTACGTAGGGCAAGAATCAAATTTTGTTCTATATATGTTATAATTGTATAACTAAAATAATTGCATTTTAATGTAAATTTATTTTTTATGATAACGGTGAATTAGTCCTAGCCGTGTGTTTATTTAATGTTAATGTAATGCCGCTGTATATTTTACTTATATACACACCTAATAGTGATTAAATGTATATTTATCCATTGGATGATTAAATATATATATATATATAACTATAGACCATCAAAACTTATTAAGCCGTTCTAGAGTTATATTAAGACAAACGGACCGATAAATTTTCAAAAATCATAGATGTAGGGCCAGTAAGTCATAAAACCTGTATATAATAATATATTAACAGACGGAGCCTTTTCATATTACTATTCACTAGCATTTTAGCTTCATTAGTATTTTATTTTATTTCGTTCATTTTATTAATAAATTTGAGCTGAATTCAAATTGATATAGCAAATATTGAATTACTTGCTGCCCTGTTATAAACTTTAAAGTCCTTTTTATTTTGGATATGATTCACAATATTTGCAAACAGCCTGCGTAGGTTAAATTATGTTAAAACTTTAATGTAGGTAATACAGTTAGTATAACTTTAACGACGAAATAATATATACTTTATTGCCTACTTAAATCTTTTTGTCCAGTTTATTCAAAATAATCAAGTACCACAGAATATAAATCCAAATATAACGGATGTATTTTTTGTGAACAATCTGAATAAATTCATCGCAACACGATGAATATTTCAGCAACAAACTTGGTGTTTTTGATTTTATGTTTCATTCACCTCACACAATGGGTATCAAACGAATAGAGACTGAATCGTTACAGAATATAGGGCAACCATTTTCATCATGTTTTGTTATTTTTTATCTTTACACATAAATGTAAGTGATACGAATCTAGGAATAGATTTCCAGACTCATTTTGTTTCACAATTTTAGATATTACTAGCTGACCCAGCAAACTTTGTATAGCTTTATAAAGTAATAAAAAAATTCATTAATTATTTTTTTTTGGGATTGCCATCTTGCAACTCTATTGCGTATCTGTGGATATAACAGAAAATAAAAACAAAAATATTGTCAAAAAGATACAGAAAAATTTTTAGGGGTTTATTATTTAAGTATAAATAATAGATGTTGGCCGATTCTCAGACCAACCCGATATACACACATTTTTTTAAACAAATTCGTTTAGCCGTTTTGTAGGAGTCTGTTAACAAACACCGGGACACGAGAATTTTATATATAAGATGAAACCATGTTAAATTTGTAAGTCTTGTGCTTATACAAATTTTCTACGTAGAAAATGCATTCCGTAAAGGATTTCGGTTGAGCGAGTAGCCAATATCCCGAGGATAAACTATTTTAAGATTTAGAATTTCGGTTGGGATATTATCTGGAATTTTGCGAAAATACTGTGTGTTACTTCCTGTAATTTAACTTGGTATTTTGAAACTAAATATTTATATATAGGTCGTGCATTCACTTAAGCCTCTTTACCAATACGGTATGGTAGTTTTCATACTCGTAAGGTTTCAAGCGTTGCCTTACAAGTGTTTCTATTTGAAGTGTTCGCGCTTTTTGGAAAAATTGAACTCATTGCATTTGTTTCCATTAGGAATAAAGTACCTTGAAACAGTTTTTTTTAATTCGATTTCAAGAAACTTCGAAACGACAACGATATTGTTATAGTCATAGTATAACGCGGGGCCATTTTGGATTTCAAAAACAATCCCAAATTTATTCTCTGCTATCTTGAGAAGCTTGGAATCGATAGCAATATTTTTACAAAACTAATTATAATACTTTGGATTTATGCGGCAGCCATCTTTGATTTCACAAATTATTCCTAAATTCGTTTTACAACATTCCGAGAACCTTGAAAATGATTATGTTTCCTTCAGTTGCTCTATTTGGCCGTCATTCGTAATAATGTAGACCCAACAAAAATTAGAACGACGCACCCTTGGGAACTTATCAATTTTACGGGATAAAAGTATCCAAATTATGACCTTTTCTGTTAACATCGTATATGCAAAATTTCATGAAAATCGTAAAGTTTTTCAGCTAGTAATTTGTATATTTGTGTAACAAACAAAGTTGATTCATGTTTAAAGATTTAAAAATATTCCAAAACAGCATTTCCAGTAATTTTCGACTATTGGATCTAAGGGATATTTTCATATTATATCTGTTACATATCTAGTACATATCGGGTACATATCTCCGCTGTTTGAAATTTCGTGAATCTTGTTAAATTAATACAATAACTGAATTTACCCGCCGCGATGGCAAGCGTCCTGATGGAATGACGCTGGTGGCTTGGGCACGGGGAAGGGCGCTGCTGTGGGACGCTACTTGCGTCGACACTCTGGCTCCTTCTCATGTCCATGTTACGTCAGTTGGTGCTGGTGCTGCTGCTTCGACTGCCGAAGACAGCAAGCGTCGCAAATATGTTGGTCTCAGTGAGTCATACATCTTTGTGCCGTTTGGTGTCGAGACACTTGGCCCGTGGGGCCCAGAGGCGCGGAGAATGTTCACAATACTATCTTCGCGCCTCAATAAGGCTACTGGAAACCCAAGCGCTGGCAGCTATTTCGGTCAACGGATCAGCCTTGCTATCCAACGGGGTAATGCTGCCAGTATTCTTGGTACGCTTCCACGTAATGATAGTTTTAATTTTATGTAGTCGTAGTATTGTAAATATAGTTATAAGATTTGTTTTGATTAAATATATAATATAATATAACTGAATTATGATCTTCTGTGCTTCCGAGCTAGTATTATTATAGAAAATAACTATTCAATTCGTAGTATTTATGAAACATTACATCACTGCTATTGTAAATTTTTTCGAGAGAACATTCTTAGTTGCATCTAGTATGACTGAAACTCAAGATTTTAAATAAATTTATATGCAATTACATAATCTAAGGCAATTAACAAATATATCTGAAATAAACATAAATTTAAATAAAAGTAATTAAATTGATATAAAGCAGGCAAAAGAAAAAATAAAAAAGTAAATTTAAAATGATAGTTATTTAAAAAAGTAAACTTATAAATGAAGGCTACAGAAATACTTGGCATTGTAGCATGCTATTGAAAAAAAAAATCATGAGAATTGAAATGGAATGAAATGAAATTTATTTGCTTCGAATACAGTATACATTATAGATCTTTAATTTTTTTTAGTGTCTTCTAATCGACAATTATTATTGTAGTTATTCTAAGAGGACAATTAATGCTGGTATAAAAAAAATTAACATTTTATTTGTTTGTTTCAAAATCAAAATCAGTTTATTCACGTTGGTCACGGAAATGACTCTTATGAATGTCAAAAAAAAAATATTTTTCTTATTGAATCTACCGCTACTTCGTAAAGGGTTGAGCCAATGAGAAGAAGTAGCAAGAAACTCATTGCCACTCTTTTATATCAAGATTTACATTTAGATCGATTTACAAATCATTTCAATTACAATATAATATGTAAAATGTGAAATGATGCAACAAACACACTCAAACGTCAAATAGTCAAGGTCTTACACGAGTAAGTCAAAAAAGTAAATGTAAATTAATACAAAAGTTATTGAGTACAGTAGCTGCATCATCCACATACACCATACATCAATAAAGGTATTCTGTGAGCATTTTATAAGCGATTATAAATAAATATATTGAAATATATAAGGAAACAATAAAATATTCCACTTAGAAACTCAAAAGCTTCAACGTAACGGACGTTAACGCAAACGGAAGTAATTTGTGGTTGAATTAATTAAACATCTGGCTAGTTCAAGAAAGTTCTAGTTTCAAAACGAACCAGTACAGTGAGGCACAGACATTACTAACACATACATAATATATAACATTTAAACTCAACGTCTGCAAGCCTTAATTTGCACTTTATGCAAATAATAGAAACGGACTAATTGCATTAGCAACTGCTGTTTTGTTTTGCGCAGACTGTTTAAGTTGCACAATTAAGATGATTTACTACTTGATAATGTGAAGGAATTAATCATATGCGTTTATTAAACGACGATCGTATACCATTTTTCCTATTAAGTTGCGCAAAGATCGATCACTATAATTATTTTCAAACATTCCCGCACGCTCTTGTCAACGTGTGGGATAGTTATACTTTGCGAACGCAAATACATGCACAAAATCAAACTTTGCGCACGATAATAGGGAGAAAATAAACACACAAAGCGTATTTATTTATGCAAATTGGTAATGAGATATTGTTCACTTTGAGATTAGAACTATCTCTCAAAATCAAACCAAAATCACTTTATTCATGTAGGTCACGGAAATGACACTTATGAATATCAAAAAAAAAAATATTTTTTCATATTGAATCTACCGCTACTTCGTAAAAGGTTGAGCTAATAAGAAGAAGTAGCAAGAAACTCATTGCCACTCTTTTAAAAGCCGTCTTGTTTTTATTGATTCCCAAATGGTCATTGGTTACCCCAGGGAAATTTGAGTGGACTGTATTTACTTAATAAAAGTTTAGGTGAACAGAACAGTAATCATAGGAATAAGGGGGGAAGCTGGTACCAATCTCTTTTCCAAGTTCCTGGATTCTTCTATTTTCGTCATAAATGGTGTTTGAATGTTACCATATACCATAGACTTGCATATACGGGCATATAGACAAAGAGTGTGCAAGAGAGAAGAATATCTGTAACAGAGATACAGCAAGATAGAGAAGGTAAGCGAATGTGTATCACTCGAACTGATTTTGATTGAGAAGCCGTAAAAAGTCAGCCACTCTTGGCGTTACCTCCTTAGTATTTTGAATAGTAAACCACTACCGACAAATCAAAATTGGTCAAGTATTATCGGACTGTCAGGTCGTTCATACGCTTATTATTATGAGTAGGGGATAAGATGCACTTAAATCCTAGAATATATTGTGCCCCCTGCTTGCGCTAGCGCGCCTACCCTCGACTTCTTGTGTCTTAAGACAACGAGCTGTGGTAAGATCGAGGCTACAGACTAGGAGACGTGTGCCGGGATTTAAATTGTATTCTCTAGACCTTTTCCTTTTAATAAGCGTAGGATCCTCAGACAGTCTAGGCCAGGCACGTCCTCTGCTTTGAGTGAGGGTGTTATAAGACACCCCAGCCTGATTCTGGCAATGGCTTTGCAATTCAAAAGGTTGTGTATGGGGTCTTCAGCGGCTTCGCAGCAGAATCTGCACAGATTTGATTCACTGAGACCCATTTTGGTTAGGTGCCCGTTCAGCTTGCAGTGGCCAGAGAGGAAACCCGTGAGGGCTCTCACTTGTCTCCTGTCCAAGCTTATTTATTGTTTGGCACGCTTACTTTGATAGTTGCCTAGGAGCAGCTTAGCCCGTCGATTCATATGCTTACGGCCGTTCCCAATATTCCGTCTATCTCCGGTTGTGGCCTACTTGAGATAAAAAATCGTAACTATCGTAGACTATTCTGTCCCAATAAAATTATCGCCGGTAACTCATCTTATCCGTACACGCTGTCTCTCAATGGGACGACGTATAGCTTACCATATAGTTTGATAGGATTGGATAGAAGTTTCTTTGGAAATTGCAACAGTGAACTGGCGATAAGAATGACTTATCGGATATATTGGGACGGCTTAAGATTATTGACAGCTAATTACTAACAGTAGAAGGTAGTAATAATTTATCTCCATCTGCAGATAGTATATTAGTCACGGCCGTTAGTATGTTGTAGCAACTATTAGATTAAGTTTTGACAGAGGGCACTTAATGTAAAGATAATTTTTTTTTTTTTTTTTTTAATTATTTAGTGTACCCACGTTCATTACTCAGGAGATTAATTAGCACCATTAAAACACTTCAATACACCGCGTATCAATTAATGAACTTACACAAATACCAATAATCAACTTTATTCCAATAGAAATATAGGTTAAAATCATATTGTGAGTTATTAAAAAATGTTTTCGTAAGCTCCAGCGTTCCTTGGGGGATAATAAATCAAAAGGTTCTTGCTTGTTTGAATTTGATGAAGTTTTTTTCTTTTTATTTACTTTGATGGATCTTTCTTTGGTATAAAGACAATGTTGTCTTGTTAGTAAATACTTATATTTGTAATTGTAGCTAGTAAAATTACTGGGCTTAATGAAAAAAATTTAAATGAGACTTAACATCTTATGTTTCAAGGTGACGTGATTAATTGCAGTGCCACTCAGAATTTTTGGGGTTTTCAAGAATCCTGAGTGTCAATGAGAATCAATTACCATCAGCTGAACGTCCTGCTTGTCCCGTATTTTCATAAATATAATAAAAATATAAAAGTGAGCCAATGGGAGTCGTGAATGAAAGAAAAACTGTAAGAGAAGTAATGAAAGTAGATTGGACAAATCGTAAGTAAGTGTGAATGTGGAAAGACTTGTTGAACATCAAGTCGAACTGCGTGTACTATCCAACATTATATGTTAGGGATATACTTAAGAAGATGATGAAGGCTGGGCAAGTGTACCATGAACGAGAAACATTGCATGAAGGCTACAGTACAACTATTTTCATCGATGAATGTTTTATCATGTTTCAAAACCCAAGGATAAAACTTTCTACTTAAATATGAATAAAATAAATTTTTACAGATAATGTAAAATAATAGCTATTATATCCGACAAGGGAGTCATTAAAATTGCATCGGTACAGGTGACTTGTAGTGGAAAAAGATTTCACAGGTCGTTAGGTATTCAGAACGTTCCTGTGCTCGCAATAATGTGAACACATACGGATAGATATTTGAAGCGATAATGCGACTGTTGTTTAAAAAACCTTCAATAATATTTTACTAATCGATCTAGTAATAAGTGGAAGAATATCTCACTTTTTAGTGGCAGTCACTAGCTTTATTGCTGGCCTGTCGACTGATTTTATTAAAAGTAGTATTTATGAGGAGGCACCTAAAGTTGGAAATGTAAGCCCGAGTACCGAATCAAAAATTACGATACGATAAAAAAAGTACTCAGCAAATTCGTACATCAGGATTGGTATAAGTCGACATTATAAATATGTGCTCGTGATGGTAGGAAATCTATACCTTGTTAGATCATAATATATTATATAACATGTTATAAGTCGTCGGTAGAAAATTTCTCAAACTTAATCTTTTTGGATTCCTAGAGAAAATAGCGCTTTATTAATTCCAATTATGTTCGCAGTTTTACGGCAATTGAAGACGCTGCTATAAACTATAAAAGATCATGGAGAAAAATGCAACTGTAATATTATAGCGAACATCAGAGGGTGATCATTACAATATTAATTGTACAAACCCACCTGGTAAACCTTTACAAAACCATTATCAGATGATAATACAGCAACGCGCGGATGGGCGTAATTATTTCAAACGATTATATTTTCAGGCCATAATATTGTGAGAAACAAGTAGGTTGGCTAAGTACAATGTCACATAAGTGATTTAAATATTACTTACCAATTTGCTTTTAGATTTTGATTTTCTTATTGTGTAATTTAAGAAAATTATGATATCTTTTCTTAAATGTCTTTGAAATGTAAACATTTGTATGAAAACCAGAATTATCTGTATGTGGAGTGGTTTTCTAAAATAATACTTAATTTCGAGTAAGGACAGTCATTGGTTCTGAGAAAATTTTTGTACATGATCATGTTGCTTCCATCTCTATAGGCTCGTTCGAGATAATGCTTGGTCTGTCATAGAAACGTGGTTTCACCAGTCTCTTGTTATTAATTAATTACCTACTAAATATTAAAAAGTCTTTTATCAATACTACTCTTTTCATTTAATACTGTAATAATGACTGAACATAAGTACTACTTTGAAAAATTTGCCAACGCATTTGGACAGGATACTCCACAAAATTTTCACTTGAAGACTAAAGGAGAGTAACAGAAAATCGCAAACAACATCAAAACAATTTAATAAATCAACAACCATGTGTGCCATACAACTTAGACCTCGTGTTTTAGATCGAGTGTGTTGCGATATTTTTATTAATAATAACTTTTTCCCGCGGCTTGTCACATTTTATGTGCCCGTATGTTTTATTGCAGGAGGATACTGTGATTGTATGCAAATCTGAATACTCTGCAGAACAGTTCTTTAATAACAATTTTGTTATTAATACCACCTGAGTTCACATTAAGGTGGGTTTACATGAGACTATAATAATTGGATGTCATTATTATCAGAATATTAGCCTTTTTTATGTAAACATATTATTTTATATATATTTATATGTTTAAAAAATGTTCAACAATAGCTAAAGCAATTCGGCTAATTATTCTTTTATTTTAAATTTCTCCTGGCATACACATAATATAACAATTATAATATTTCAAATCAAGGATTTGGATCAAAAACTATAGAATATTTTACGAACTTTTTTTTTTATGGGAGAGAGGACAAACGGGCGTACGGGTCACCTGTTGTGAAGTGATCACCGCCGTCCACATTTTCTTCCAATAATAGAGGAATCTTAAGAGCGTTTCCGGCCCTTTAAACTTTATTTTTCTTATGAGTGGTACACAGAAATCTTTTGTAAGGGGTCTTCACGTGGCAGAAAAGAAAACATTGTAAAAATTCTATTCCAAAAACATTCAGCTTCAGAAATAGATTTTTTGGTCATTCGATATCGAAACAAATTTATATATTATGTATGTATATATATTATAGTATTTAGTTTAGACTAATTTTATATTTATTTAGATAAATCTATAAAATATCATCATGTTTGTTGAATGCGATTACTAATTGTGACAGTAATCACGACCATCATGTTCACGAAGCATCCTATAAAGGATATTTATAGTAAAGATTCCAAAGCGCTAAGCCTAATTGAATAAATTTTATTTGACTTTGGCTTTCACTTTGATAAAAAAAAAAATTATTGAATTAGGCGTTACTTTGCGGAAATCCATAATTATACAAATTATTTAAGTTTTCTTTAGTGTTAATTCCGCCAATATTTGTCTTTAAAACAATTCGACACGTGTTTCGCCTCTACACGAGGCATCCTCAGGACGTGTTGTCTCGCCAAAATCTGGCACGAGACGTCTCGTATAATTTGTATATTTCACTTTGATAACAAAGATTGGGAATGGAGCGACCGCCTTCAGACTATTAAATAAAACATTTTATTGTATGATATAACATTGTAACGATAATTTTATGAAAAAGAAAATAAGCCCACTGAGTTTTCTTGCGCCCGTTCTTCTCAGGTCTGAGGCATACTTTTTCGATTTAATCCTTATGTTGAATAAAATTATTTGAATTTCAATCATTGGACATACGAAACAAATAAGATTGGACAATTCTTAACTGTATTTAAAAACAAAATATCTTATTAGAAACTGAAAATTAAATAGAAAATATGTTTAATAAGCGATTCAAAAATATTCCTTCAAAGCATTGTTTACCTTCGGAATGCAAATGTATCAACTTGAAATAAGTCTGTCGTTATTTCTGTTTCGAGATTTACTTAAAACGAGACGCGAAGTAATAAGAAAAATATTTGTTTTCAGGTATTTCTTAACATTTGCGTATTAAACATTTTCGCTGTTTGTAATTTGAGATCGTAAATGAGTTTAGCATTGCAGATAATTTGAGGTATATAAATATAAGAATTATAGGTTTTTTTTTCATTTAACGTCATTCTGGCTGTACTTAAAGCCAACACCAACTAAACACAAACTCTGTACTGGTACGTCTGGCTCTTAGCTACAATAAAGTTTATTATGATATAGATACATTTAATTTGTCCAAAATAAATATAAAAAAGGGTAGCACTCCGGGAGTGCCGGTAGATGTGAAAACTTGAACATTAACATTGTGCATTTTAGAATATTTTGGAATGGTTTGGGAATAATTTCGCACGCACGAATTGCTTTATTTATCAGAATGAAAGAAATAGCATGTGTGGTTCATAACAATATTCATTTATTGCGCTATCGTATACAGAAATGACAATTTATATTAAACTAGCTGACCCGGCAAACGTTGTTTTGCCATATAAAGTATAAATCACGCGATAGTTTTATAAGTAATAAAATATTGCATATATTATAGCCTGTACATCATTTTGTTCTATTGTCAATAGTTTTTGCAGCGCACGCAAAAATAGGTTTTCGATTTTACACCTTGTGTTACAAAATAGCAATTTTAATACGAATCCAATAAAAAAAAATAACATTTCAATACAATTACAATTAGTTTATGTCATATATTGGTAATATTGCATTTAGCTGGCAACTGTCTCTCTTGGCACTGTAAATTGTGTACTATCACTGTGCAAATAAATTCGTTATTATTAATCAACGTGATTTAATTACAAAATTAAACAATTGGCGACGAAGATGGGATAGTTAGATCAATTGCATTTGTGCAGAAATTAATCCTATAAAATTAATTGATTTCGAACTAAATACTGGATCAGAAGCAACTACAATAAATTTAAAGGATGTAAAAATACAAATTATTTAAGTTTTCTTTAGTGTTAATTCCGCCAATATTTGTCTTTAAAACAATTCGACACGTGTTTCGCCTCTACACGAGGCATCCTCAGGACGTGTTGTCTCGCCAAAATCTGGCACGAGACTGAATCAAATGAGCCGGAAGCCGCTCCCTCACACCCTCGTCCCATGAAATGACGCGCCGCGATCGGTCGGCTGTTGCGACGTATTACCCCCGGAAGAGACACGTAACAAAGGTGATGGGACCAAATTTGTTTGTTCATTCAACAATGTAAACATATTGTTATTTTTGTGTTTTATTACTTCTAATTGCTCTTACACATTTAAGCGAAATCCTTTTTCACATGTATGCAAAATATTAAAATTATTATTGTTTCCGAGTGAGTGACCTGTATCAATTAAATGTTTCGCGAAGTTTGATTTTTCGGGATGATTATTCGTAAATGCGGCAATGTGTTCCTTTAATCTAATTTCGAAATTTCGACCTGTTTGACCTATATATACCCCGTTACAAGTGTCACAACTTAGTTTATAAACGCCGGATTTTTCGGAATTATTTAACGTCCTGAGGATGCCTCGTGTAGAGGCGAAACACGTGTCGAATTGTTTTAAAGACAAATATTGGCGGAATTAACACTAAAGAAAACTTAAATAATTTGTATAATTATGGATTTCCGCAAAGTAACGCCTAATTCAATAAAAATGGATGTAAAAATGTTAAATATGCTTCATAAAATTGAAAATAGAAATATGACCTTTAAAAGTTATGATCAATCAACGTCAAAACCCATAGGAATCTTAAAAAAAAAAAATATACCCTTTTGACCATTTCTTCCCCCTCCTAAAATCTCTTACCATCACCTCATTCATCATTAAAAAGTTTATCCCCCAGAAAAATCAACTTACATTCATAATTTTAACGACTGTCTTACGAATTTACTCTACGAACTTTACCACGTTTTGCACTAGAGTTGTAGTCTTCTATCATTTCCCTAGAACGTTTACTAAAACGAAACTGCGCGTCAACGACATTTACAGCTATTTACAATATTCAGTCTATGTCCAGTTGTGGTATATTTGAGATAAAAAAATTGTAAATATCGTTGACTTTCTGTCCCAACTTATCGACGTTAACTCATCGTATCCGTATACGCTGTCTGTCAATGGGACGACGAATAGCTTACCAGTGATAGAAGTTTGTATGGAAATTGTAACAGTGAACTGGCGATAAGAATGACTAATTATTGACAGCTAATTACTGACAGTAGAAGGTAGGTAATTTATCTCTATCTGTAGATAGTATATTGGGAACGGCCGTTAACCGACAAGCTCACATGTAGTTACTAATATAGTTATACCAAATGTAAAATGTTTATCTCTGCTCTATTATAATATGATGTTTTAAGTTGTCACATGAATGAATGAAAAAGAAAAAATAATTGTGAGGTTTTATGAAACCGCGGTATTTATATTTTCACTTTAGTGAAACTTGTTTTCACATAATAGACAGTTAACTAAAAATATTTGGAATAATATTCTATTAAGGTTATAAAAATCGCTTTATCAATCTTAGTTTTTTACTTGGAAAATTGGAACGATAATCGGAAATAATAAAGGTAGACTATTATATAATGTATACATGTCTCCAACTAAATGAGTCTATACACTACACGGTCAGCTGCTGCTATAGGCGCCGGCCGCCCGACCGTCACGCGACATGCAACACACATACGAAAAAGTTTGAGACGATGTAATAAAAGTTTCGCTTTAAAAGGGAACAACTTACAACGTAAACAAGCATTTTTTCACTCGAAATAAATAGTTGTAATAAATATATTTTATAAATAGGTAATAATATTTTGATAGTTCAACATAACTCTATGAGTCCCTTCGTAAATTTTAAGACATATTTATAATTCCGTTGAATATTTTGTCATTCTTCAGCGAGTCGTTAATTGATGCTTAATATTCTAGAAGTTACGAAATCACCCGGGCTCATATTTAAAGTTTTCACCTGTCACTCGCTCGCTTAGTCATAACCTTAAATTGATCCAAATATTTTAGTACGCTATATATTAAAGTGGCGTTGATTTAACGAAAAAGATATTTAAGAGTTACTGCCCTCGACTTTGCCCTTTCAAATTTTGTTAGTTTGTTTCGACATGCTCACTCAATGGCATTGCTTGTGGCGGCGTCGTGTGTCGTCTTCTTCCCTCAAATATGTGCGAAGGGAACGATGGCTGGTCCATGCGTCAACTCGTGAACACATGCTGCTTGTGGTGCCCTGTTATTGTTAATGAACCATTGTATTTGTTGGATGCAAATACTAATTGTGACAGTAATCACGACCATCATTCATTTATACATGAAATATTATTTATTATTTAAACACGACTCATATATTGGATGCAACACCTTACAAACTAATTTGTAATGTATATTACAGCTATTGTAAAATACTCTATTTGATTGAAAAGAGTGGCCGTTGAGTTTCTTATATGTTCTTCTCACGAGCTCAATACGAACGTACATATGGTAAATTCAGTAATTTAAAAAATATTTATGGTGACGGTTCAGAAGAGCTTAGTTTAAGCCTATTTGAATAAAGTTCAACGTATCTCAGAATCAAGATCATTACCAGTGATTTCGTGATCGTTATAAGATCTTAATTGAAGGTTGGTGCTGTCGTGGAAATCTATGGTTTATGAAATCTTTGCTGATTAACATACTATTAAAACTGAAGTGATAAAAGAAATAAATATCAGCATTTATATAAATGTTATTATTAATTGGGATATCTTATGCCTCCATCACGTTGGTAGCGCTTGTTTAAATAATATATTAATTTTTAGAAGGAGACAGATGTAGTTGGATCACTTGGGTATTTTCTTTGATTAACGCGAGTACACATTGAAAAAAACACTTTTTAATGCATTGAAATGCGTGTAGTGTAATTGTTTTCATACATTAAAATTTTGTGTAATAGTTACATCCCCCTGAAAACGAGATCTGGAACGGCCTTGAAACGTTAGGTTAACTAAATAATAAAAATTAACTTTTACGCAAAAATCTTATGTTAAATACAGTTACAATTAGACGCATTTTAATTATTTTAAAAGTGGTTCATTTGGATCACTTTGTTAATTTATAAACGCATGTGAGTTTTAATTTAACGTTTAATAATTCAAGATTGTACAACAAAACCAAGCAATTTAATATAAAGATTGACTGGCGCTGCATAAGACACTGTGAAACAATGGCGTTAATCTTGCTTGGATCAACATTTTCACTGTAAATCTAATAAGTTAAACTCGTAGTCATAGTTATAAACAAAGAGTTGACAATAAATCCAAGTCTTCGTCTTGTTACTGGAGCGTTTGAAGTAAGCCTCGTAAATCTTCTGCTACTTAAAAAAAAACCTGAGGTTTAATATGAATTATAAATATCTTGATAGCATATTGCATGCTTCTTTTGTACATATCTAATAGTAAGTATGTTTGTATGTATCGGGATCAAAGAATGTTATTAGACATTTATAAATTTTTTCATCATAATTAAACAGATATGTATTGTATTATAACTTTACGTTATACTAAGAGTTTGTTTACATTTGATAAATTTCGATTTCACACTATCAAATTTTAGATGCTATTTTGTAACCCGTATTTTGAACAATAAATCATGTTTTTTCAACAAACACCACCGTTTAAGTAGTAAAGGTTTCTAAGTGATAACCACTTCTGCCATTAAATTTATTTATTTATTTGATTTCAAATTTTATTTGTGTAGTAAATTTAATCCCAGAAGTTACCCTAACTTCACTTTGAAACATAACAAATTGTTTAGATTTACAAGAGCGTCATCTAAAGTCAATTTCCTAATATGCAAATATTGGGGTTGAGCAGGTTATCAACTTAAAGCAGATTTTGTACATGAAGCCACAACCTGAATTGAACAAGACATATTTAAGATGAATCAACGATGGAAAAGAAAAATTTTATTTGTATAATTTATTCCAGAAGTGAGATCACTTTAAAAATAACAAATTACTTATATCTATATAATACTCTAGCAAACCCTACCTATGCTTTACTGCTATTGTAATATTTTTCTTTCGCTACTTGAGGCAAGTTTTATCAAAATGCATATACGAAAAATAACCTCTTTGTTGTATTTGTACTCTTTTGTCCTTTGTCTACTAATTTTTATGATGATCGAATTGAACACAAAGTTGAATGTACTGTAACGCCATGTCTGACTAGATTTTTTTTTAAAATCAGTACCTAACTCAAAAAAGTTTTACGATTAATGACCACAACGGTACGAAATCTGAATCGTTATATTAAAGTTGCGTTGTTATACTGAGCTTTAGAAAAATTCCCAAACTTACCTTAAAAACCACACAAAAAAGTCTTTAAAAGTTATAATTCAGTTCGTTATACAACTCTCAGCTCAATTAAGACTTTACTCGTTGTATTTAAACAAACGTGGAATACGCGATCTCATTAATACTTTCGCCGAGTTTAATGTAAAGGTATTTCTTTTCATTAAGCTTCAACTTTTCCGAAGTGGTGGTAAAATCTTTTAAATGCATAAGTGTCATTTTGATCCAACTGAATAATTGATTTTCTTTCTTTCCTTAGATTAGTTATTATTAGACCAGTGGGAGGCTCCTTTGCACAGGATGCCGGCTAGATTATGGGTACCACAACGGCGCCTATTTCTGCTGTGAGGCAGTAATGTGTAAGCATTACTGCGTTTCGGTCTGAAGGGCGCCGTAGCTAGTGAAATTACTGGGCAAATGAGACTTAACATCTTGTCTCAAGGTGACGAGCGCAGTTGTAGGGTCGCTCAGAATTTTTGGGGTTTCAAGAATCCTGAGCGGCACTGCATTGTAATGGGCAGGGCGTATCAATTACCATCAGCTGAACGTCCTGCTCGTCTTGTCCCTTATTTTCATTAAAAAAAAGATGACGATGCTAGAGACCGCTTCATTGAAAGTGACTTATCTTCCTCGGGATGCATTCCTTCCTATCTATACTCATTCCAGTCTATATTCTATGGCCTAAAAAAGGATTGTTTCCTGTAATAAAATGTCGCCAACAAAGGACTATTGTTTGGTGCCACAGACAAATAAATCTAGGTTAGGTATGGTAGTAGTAGGTATCATAGAATTATTAGTTAATACGTAGTACATAGTACATACATCAAATTTTCATGTTTAAATCATAAGACTAATGTTTTTTTTTTTCATTTTAATGTCAAATTAAGAAAATAACTTGTTATATAATTAGCCAAGATGCTGCTAGGTATATTCTATAATTATCAATTTTGCCATGTTGGCTGTATGGGTGTACCTTTGCCATTCCTTGAAGAAAAAATGAAACCACTCACCAGAGATAAGTACCTATGTTTTTTTATAGAAAAGGAGGACAAACGAGCGTACGGGTCACCTGATGTTACGATGATCACCGCCGCCCACATCAAGTTACCCATGCCGTATCGTCCCGGAAACACCGCACAAGGAAGTTCATTGCACGGGTTTGTAGTACGTGGAAGAAAGCTCCTTGAAAACCGCACTGTGGAGGACCGCCACACATCCAGATGGTGGGGTTTTATTTGGACAGAAAACGCTCCTGTCGTTTTAAACCCTCATTATACAACTGTTGCATAAAACATTAAACGTATATCGACAAAAAATTTGACATAAATCTATTTTATCAAACAACTTTATTTACTTTGGTTTTAATTCCAGGAATTCCATACATCGAGCAGATTCAATAGAAGAAGAACTCTTATATTATTGTTTCAGTAAAGAGGCTTGATAAATTTCCTACAAAATATTTTCAGCGCCAAAATATATTTACAGAAGGTAATTTAAAACGACGCTACTGCTTCGATGAAATTTTAGGAGATAATATTATTTTTAGATAAAAGCAAGACGCAGTTTACTTCGCAAATTTTGTCTCGGAAATTTAGGGAATTATTTTGCATTGATGCTTAAGTCTACTCTATCTTGATTGTTTTGAAGACCTGTATAATGAAATTAATAATAGTCTATTTTGTATTAAATAATCTTTGCAATTTCTGAGCGAAAGTTCATTAATATTTTTTTCCTCTTAAGTAATATTTTAACATCTTGATTTAGTAAGTTTTGGTCATCATTAGCCGGAAGACGTCCACTGCTGGAATAAAAGCCATTCCCTAAGGATCTCCACGGCGACCGGTCCTGCGTTGCCCTATTCCAACCTATTCCGGCGATCTTGACCAGACCATCGGTCCATCTTATGGGAGGCTTACCAACACTGCGTCTTCCGGTACGTGGTCGCCATTCGAGGACTTTTCTACCCCACCGGCCATCTGTCCGTCGAACTATTTGCCCTGCCCACTGCCACTTCAGCTTCGCAATCATTTGGCCTATGTTATTGATTTTGCTTCTCCTGCGAAAACTCCGAGCATATCCATAAGCACCGCCCAGGTCTCGATCGAATCAAAGGCTTTCTCATAGTCCACGAACGCCAAGCATAATGACTGGTTATACTCCCCTGTCTTCTGTATAACCTGCCGCAGCGTATGTATGCGGTCTATGGTGCTAAAGCCTTTTCGGAATCCGGCTTGTTCGGGAGGCTGGCAGTCATCGAGCCTGCGAATGAGACGATTCATGATAACCTTAGAAAACAGCTTATATACATAGCTCAGAAGTGTCAGTCTGCTTACTGTGGAGTGTACTAAATTATACTTCTCAGACAAATACAAGGAGAAGTCGTAAATAAAACCTTACCTAAAAATTACATGTTTTATTGATTCGATAGCAGTGTTACAAGTTCTGCCACTGCTTATGCTATTCTTATCTCATCTTCTTAATCATGATTCATCAAAACAGATCATTTATAAATTTGAAATATTTGATTGATACATAACTTTAAAGACCATAAAGGCACATTTTTAAGAAACTGTACATAATAATATGCAATTTTTCATAATTATTATTTTATAAACTGCATAGTTTTAGTTTTTTAATCTTTAATCGACATGACTATGTTACACAAATAAAATTTTGATTTGACTGTGGTTTTGATCTCCCCTTGGGAGTTGAAAAAAGCATGCAAAATTTATCAACGATACTTCACTCAAACGGTTGGCTCAATTGGAAGAGCGCTCGCAAGGAACGCGGGAGGTCGCGGGTTCAAGTCCCGCATCGTTCATAAATTCTGTTTTCAAATTTCATTTGTGTAATTAATCCCAGCAGTGAAAGTTATCACTTTAAAACATAACAAATTGTTTATGATTATGTGAAGAAAAAATCAAGTAGAGTTTAATTTCAAACATTTACTTTGCTGGAATGTTTTCCAGCGAGGTAAAGCCATCAATAGAATTAAGAACTTTAATAGAATTCGTTCAATATAATATTCTTCTTAAAGTTACCTTTTAAAAAAAATACGCTGACGATATTTATGGATTTAATAAGTGATGAAAGTTAATTAATTAGAAAATTATAGAGAGTACGTCTACAGGAATTATATTTTATTTTGTATTTATTTATTGTTTGTTTCTGTAGCTAAACATAATATTAATATTGTTTAAATTGCATCGCCCTTTTGTCATAAGTGATAGAAAACTGGGTGTGTGGCTTGGAAACGACACTCCTTGTTTTATTATGTCAGATTTACAACTTTTCTTTGGTGATCGGTCGAACGACCTAAAATTAAATGTTTTGTCGTGCCATCTCCTAGTAACTGACGTGATACATGGATACTATTGAAATAATCTTCATTGAAAACCACTCCAACAAGAAAAAAATTACATATAGGATGCCTGTTTTTCATAGAAACTGTGCTGTTATACTGAGCTTGGGGAAAATTCCAAAACTAATCTTAAAATAACACAATAAAGTGTCGTTAAAAGTTATAATTCAGTTCGTTGTACAACTCTCAGCTCGTTGTATTTTAACAAACGTGGAAGTCACGATCTCATTAATATTTTCGTTATGTTTAGTGTATGTGTATTCCGAATGATTGACAAATTTACATCACAACATAAATAAGAGGTGTTTTAATGTAACAATAACAAACGTAAATCGCCCCTATATTATAATATTATAAATGCGAAAGTTTGTGAGTGTGTGTGTATGTTTGTTACTTCTTCACCCAAAGACTACTGAATTTATTTTAAATAAACTTTACAATAATATAGCTTACACATCAAAATAACACATACACTATAATTTATAAAGATACAGTGTGAATTATCCAAAATATAACGCGATAAGTGTCAAGAAATAGGAAGAAAAAACTGCAATCTGAAGACCGTAGGAGTTACAAAAATATTATAAAGACAAAAATAATGAGATTAATAATTTTACTCTAAAATTAAAACGTAAATCATCATTTGTTTACATTGCGATGTAAAAGTATTGTTAAAAGGCATTAATCAAAAACACGTGCACGTGCACGTCTGCGTCCCCTATAAATTCGGCCACACTGTAGATATTCGAGGCATTCGTTCTCGAGGTGTCGTACGGTATGGACTGCTCTGGGACATTGTTACACATCCGATCCTTCCTTTGTACTATTATTCTATTAAAGAACTCATGCCATACTATACAATTTTCACAGAGAAATTAAAACACAAAAATCTTATCGATTTATGAACTGTACCTTCATTCTCAAAAAAATTATATATTTAATACTAGAAATAGAGCTGAGATCTTTACTGGTCTACAAAGAACAAATTACATCACGAAATGTACCATGTAATTAAATGTTGTGCGAAGTTTTAGTCCGCCTTTGAATATACAATAAATCAACATATTAATGCTTTAGGCAAAAGTGTGGACTAGATGGCCCACACTTTTGCGATTTAAATTTAAGATACCAATTACTTTGATTTTGAAAGGTAGAATGACATTCACTTTTTGACAGGAAGTTAGTTATATGTGCGACATTTTAAAAACTTACTATAAGTACATATATTATTCAGTCTTCGAAAAAGTCTTCACTCTATGGCATAAAAAAGCATTGCTAACTATAATGTCGCCACAAATGCACAGTTCTTGGGTGCCACAGACAACTAAATCTAGATTAGGTATGGTAGGTTCATAATCATTGTAACAAAAAATATATACAAATAATAATAATACACAACTCTACTGCTAATACTACTAGCATAATTTTATTGGCATTTACAACATGATTTGTGAGTCTTGCGAATCAATTTAACATAAAATTTTTACGTAGGTAACGTTTCATTCTGTATCAGTATATCACAGATTCATTAAAAGTCGTGAATAAATCCGATAACATTTATTGTTTCGATGGAAGTGCGAGTTCCGTCTGACGTTTAATTTTTCTTTTCTCATCTACTGAAGACTCGCTTTGTCCCAATAGACTAGCTTATGAATATTTAATGCGTTTCTCTATGCTTTAGAAATATGAATAAAGCTGGATTATATTCTGATATTATTAAAGGAAAATTTTGCATGGTTTATATCGTTTTAGTTATATCATAATATATTGTTAAGTAGTTTTGAATCTTATAAGCCGTTTGTAGTAACGGGGTACCCTTTTTACAATTTTCGAAGGAATTAAGTATTTGGTATATTTTTTACGGAAAAGAAGGACAAACGAGCGTACGGATCACCTCGTGTTAAGCAGTCACCGCCACCCACATTCTCTTGCAACACCAGAGGAAACAAAGGAGCGTTGCCGGCCTTAAGGAAGGTGTATGCGCTTTTTTTGAAGGTATCCATGTCGTATCATCCCGAAAACACCGCACAAGGAAGCTCATTCCACAGCTTTGTAGTACGTGGAAGAAAGGTCCTTGAAATCCGCACTGTGGAGGACGGCCACACATCCAGATGGAGGGGATGATATCCTTATTTTTATCGTGGAATTCGGCGGCAGGAATCAAGTGAAACAGCTCTTTGGAACACTTCCCGTAATAAATGCGATAGAAGACATACAATGAAGTGACGTCTCACACAGCGCCAAGTGATCACGCCGTTCACACAGCACTGGATCCCCGACAATTCGAGCTGCTATTATGTAACTACTAACTATATTACAAAACAAAGACGCTTGCCAGGTCTGTCTGTCTGAAAAAGTCACAATAAACTCAAATATTTTAAACTTGAAGGTTATATGCCCATTCAGATATGAACCGATGTAGATCGATGTAGTTGTAATAACTGCAGTATGTTATTAAATTACATATAAATCCATGTCATAACCATAACAACATGTTTTAAGCAACCGTTTGCTTTCAAACTAAGCCTGATATAACTTCGTTGCCAATCGCCATACTGTAATTACTACATAGAAAAAAATAGACCAATCGGGTATAATAATGTCTTTATAAACTTATATTTACTCATGACCTAAATGATGGCGCGGCGTCATAATTACGCCAGACGGGAATACGTCCAGTCATTCATCATTCATTTATAAGTTAGAGATAAGTTATAAATAGTAGATATATTACCAGAGAATGGTTTGTGGTTTTGAACAATATGTTTGAAATCCATATTGTAATGCTGATTTGGAAACTGTAATATAATGCAATGGAGCCCCCATATTGAAGGATTGGCGAATAGGCTTAGTTCTGCAGCATATTCGGTAAAAAAATTAGACAGTTAACTGACATAGATCGCGACCAGTTTACTTTAGTTACTTTCATAGTATTATGTCACTTGGTATATTGTACATGGGGCGGCGCAGCCGATATTAATCTTTGTGCTGCAGAAGAGGTCTATTCGCGCTATTTATAACCTAGGTCCTAAATAATCGTTAAAAGAGATAAAAAAAAACCATTTGTCTGTTGCATCTCAATATATTCTTGATAATGTTCTATATGTTCATAAGCACATAAAGGAATTCGCAGAGACTGTGACAATCATAATGTTAACATAAGGAACTTTTACAATATGATCCCCGAAAATATACATAACAAATGTGTTATGAAATTTAAAAGAATTGTTAAAAAATATTTGTGTGGGAAATGAAATGATTTTCTTAATGACACCACAGACTGGGAATGAAGTGAACACCCTCAGGCTCTTTGTTTATAAATGTTTATTGCACGTTATTAAATTGTAATCCATATTTTTATAAAATAAAAGCCCACTGAGTTTCTTGTTTCTTCTCAGGTCTGAGGTGCTCTATTTGAAATGGGTGGTAGGTTTTGACGTCCAATAAGTGATTCTGAATCCTTTTTTGAATAAAAATATTTGATTTTGTATATACACTGGCCTTCAAAAGTAAGTATCACACTTTTAAAATTGGGATAACGTTTTAAGTTCACAAGATATACTTTCGAAATAAAAAGGACTCCAAAGAGAATTTAATTTTGTACATAAAAACTTTACTGTCGGTAACCTTCTTTTAAGAATTGGCTGAAAAAAAACTTCAAAAACAAAATCATTCCTTTTTCAAAGTGGACGTTTCCGAATAACAATTTTACTATTCACATTTTTCTTTCTGTTTTAAATTTTTTTCAAGATCGATGGGTCTTGTTTTAAAAATTTATGCTAAAAATCACATAACATTTATTTATCATGCCTCTTTCAGTTGAAGAATGTGCTAGGATCATGGCTTTTCTGGAACTAGGCATCAGTATGCGTCGCACTGCAAGAATGCTAGGTGTGACGGTACGAACGGTCCAGAAGGTAAAGCGAAGATACGAAGAGACTGGACACCATCTGAGGAGACCTTGTAATGGCAGACCCAGGTGTACCAGTGCCCGAGAAGATCGTTATATTATTTCCACTGTGTTAAGAAATCGCCACCAAAATGCAGTTGAAGTCCAGCAACAGCTACTTCAGACCCGGAGGGACTACATTAGTGACAGTACAGTGAGAAGAAGACTTGCTGAAGCAAATTTGAAACCCCGAAGACCAGCGAGTGGCCCAAAACTCGAGAGACAGCATCGAGTAGCGAGACTGCGATATGCCCGTGAACACATGCAGTGGGATGAAGAATAATGGTCAAGAATTTTGTTTGCAGATGAGTCTCGATTCTCCCTTTACACTTCTGATGGAAGGCGAAGTGTTTACAGGCGACATGGCGAGCGATACCTTCAAGCCTGCATCTCAGAAAGAGTCCAATACGGTGGAGGCAGTGTACATGTATGGGCTGGCATATCTTCAGAAGGTCGCAGAGAGCTAGTAGCCATAGAAAATGGCACCCTCACTGGGCAAAAATATGCTCAAGAGATTCTCAATGAGTATGCAGGGCCGTATTTAGCAAATATGGGTGATGGATCGATGCTGATGCATGATAATGCCCGGCCACACACGGCTCATATCGTACAAGAGTATATTCAGGAGGTCGGTATCAGCGTGATGGCTTGGCCATCAAGAAGTCCTGATCTAAACCCGATTGAACACGCCTGGGATGAGCTTGGGAGGCTAGTCAGAAATCGCAGACCACCACAACCACCACTCAAGGCACTAAAGCAGGCCCTGGTAGAAGAATGGGAGAATATTCCCCAACATCGGCTCCGAAACCTAGTGTTCACTATGCCAAACTGGCTCGAAGCTGTAATCAGAGCTCGAGGAGGCAATACCAGTTATTAAAAATTAAATAACATGTAATACATTTTAGTTGAATTTTTTTACACTAAACTAAAAATGTCTATTTTCATTGTTTTGTCTTTTTTAAGTTAAAAATGTTACTAATGTATAATTTTAGTTTCTAAGAATTAAAGCCTATAAAATTTGAAACAAAACGTTTTTAATCTTAAATCTGTACCTTCTATAGTTAAGAAAAAAAATTAATTTGAAAAGTGTGATACTTACTTTTGCAGGCCAGTGTATATAAACTATAAGAGTTGTTTCAGTATACATTTACCATTATGGCATACTGGCTATTTAGATACAATTTTTATTTCACATGACACGTAGAACATTCAATAGTGAAAAATGTTCGATTGTTTGATTTTAATTGTTCTGGTTTGTATTTTTAATATAAAATGGAGGTCTATCCTACATCAAAAATTGTTAGGACTCAAACATTACGGGGATTTTTGTTGCAATCGAGAATATTGAAACATGATTTAAATATGGTTCTTTAGTTGTTTATTGGTTTGAGCTAATAGACTTTCTACCAATGCTCTAAATAAAAAAAACTAAATTTACATTTAATTATTTTCCACTCGCCTTTCAGAATAAAGGTGGATATATTGAATATTAGTTTGATTTTTGAGTGCAAGTTCCAGCGTGGAGTTTGCAGCGATTGCTGTATTTGGAGAGAATACGGCTAATGAATGTTTTGTGCGTTTTAGGTTTTAACATTAAAAATGGAGTCCAAGACAACCCGATTTCACCATTGAAATAGAACGCAATTACACTTTGAACTAAACTTACGCCTTTAAACGAGTTAACAGATTCAATTCTCATTTTAGAAGATATTAAAGAATTACAATCATTAAATGTTTTTAAAAAAACGTTAAAACACCACATTTTGAAGGATTTCTCATAACTTATTTTATTAGACCGCTTCCGGCTATGACCATGAACGAGACCTTAATAAACAAATACCCTCATAGCTGTCATTATAATAAATAATAAAATAGTGTAGGTATTTTATTCATTACTGTAAACATTTATTTTATACGTTACCCACCTATTTCGTTATTAATGTATCTACCTAATTAGTATTTATTGTAACTCTGTGTAATTATTGTAACTTTAAATATAACGTCTTAAATTGTGTATAGTATATAACGATTTGCCGCTCAATATATGTATCATGTTAGTTTAAGTATCTCAGTAAGTGAATTTGTATTCTTTTTGAGATAATAAATATTCTGAAATCATTTTACCAACACAATCAAAACGCAGTTAAACTGTAAACGCGTTTAAATGCTAACCGCCCAATTTTGGACGTTCAACATATTTGATCGCGTTCAAAAGCTGTCATTGTAGTTATCGTAATAGAAACATTGACATTCAACAATTTTAATTTAATTCATACTTATCAATGACAGTTTTGATACATTATATTGTTTATGACATGTAAGCTCAGTTTACGTCAACACGCTCAAAAAGTATTGGTGAAATCGCTTTGTGTTTAATCGAGATCAAGATTAGCATTGAATTTCGTTTACGTAAAACTGAGTCTTATTGAAATCAGTTTGAAGAGTCATTCATGAAATCGGAGCTAAGGTAAATAATGATAAATTCAATGCGATGTTAGAAGCCGCTTTGCAATAAACTACGATGAAATATTAAACTGGGTGGAAGAGAGAACCACAATTGATAGCTGACATTAGCAAAGCACTGATGCAAGTTAGACTAACCATAGACGAAGAATATAATATGGAAGAACGTAGCCTACTAAACCAGGTTTCCATCAATTAATAGAAGGTCACATCATTTATGTTTGTACAATTTTTGTTACTGAAATAAATATTTTTTAAATTTTTCAATATAAGTATATTGTTCGAGCAGTCTATAAAATGCGTTCAAGTTTAGTGAAACTAATATAATGATAGGACACTGCAAGTACATATACAGGAACCTTATATACGCTCATAAACATATTAGCCAATTTAAAAAGAATAGTGATGTACAAAGTGTCAATACTCGAAACAAACATAAACTCGCAATTCCATCTACTAGACTCCGTAAAATTGCTAAACCTTTAACGTGGATTGTGTTTTATTTTATAATAAACTCCCAAATTATATTAAAATATTACCTATTAAAAAATTTAAATGTATCGTAAAAAATAAATTAACATCTAAGGCCTATTATAATGTGAAAGATTATTTGAATGATAAAGATAGTTGGAATTAATGATCTAAATTTTGTTAAAGAATATTGTTATACTCATTTGAATGCTATTGTAACTTTTGTACTTCATCCTGACTTGCACTAAATAACTTATAAAGTTTTACAGGGAAAGTATATTTTTGACTTTGACTTTTGTATAGATTAATAAAACGTGGGAGAGTGTTGATTATATCCAACAAACTATAGAAAAAGAAAGCTTGTCTATTGTAGGTAACTCTTGACTGTTTATAGTATATCTAATATATAAAATTCTCGTGTCACGGTGTGCGGGACCGAACTCCTCCGAAACGGCTCGACCGATTCTCATGAAATTTTGAGTGCATATTGGGTAGGCCTGAGAATCGGACAACATCTATTTTTCATCCCGCTAAATGTTAAGAGTGGTCCAAACATTTTTTTTTAATATTTTTGACATTTTTTCTCAAATTTGTTTGATTATGAGTCATCATTAAAAAATACATACAACTTCAAATTTTCACACATCTACGATCAACAGTTACTTTTGCATCGCGATTTTAATATCGGCAATACAACGTTTGCTGGGTCAGCTAGTATATTATAAACAACTAGGTAACACACACATTGACAAATCAAAATTTATCACACATACGGACTGTAAGGTCGTCTGTGCGGTTCATTTTGTAAAAATAAATGTCGCGTCTGTGTCTTCTCTAACACAAATGAAATATTCATGCACTATTACCATTTCATCTCTGACAGTTGATGGCAAATGGCATTTTCAGGAACTTGTAATTATTTATAATAGACTTCTGCAGTGAAGCAGTAATGTGTAAACATTACTGTGTTTTGGTCTGAAGGGCGCCGTAGCTAGTGAAATTACTGGGCAAATGAGACTTCACATCTTATGTCTTAAGGTGACGAGCGCAATTGTAGTGCCACTCAGAATTTTTGGGTTTTTCAAGAATCCTGAGCGGCACTGCATTGTTATGGGTAGGGTGTATCAATTACCATCAAATGAACGTCCTGCTCGTCTTCTCCCTTATCTTCATAAAAAAAATACAAAGTTAAAATATAGCCAACTTCAAGTAAACTAAATATTTTAATGAAATGCAAAACCAATAAGCTGTCCTAGCATGTGGATAAGTAAACAATGTGAATAATATATTGAAGTCATTCATTGTATTGTATTAAGAGACCAAATTGTTTTATTTAATAAAATGCAACATGGCCTCTGGTTATTGTTTGTGTATTTAAAGCGATCAGCCTTTTCAATTAATTATTAAATTGCTTAAAAAGTGTACAATATCATTGAACAACATATTTACAGTGTACCTTTGTATTGCAGCATTTTTGGAATTCACAGATTTCTTTTTTTATTTATTATAATAGCCAATGTATACATATTAAATAAGGGTAATATCATTCGCTGTCTGGTAACGGAACGGTAAGAAAGTCATAAAAGTCAATTATTTTCTCAAAATCGATTCCTTTAGAATTTTTTTTGATTTCATTTCTAATATACTAGATACTACTACCGCTTCGGAAACAAATGGCGCTCTGTGAGAGAGACGCGGCGCATGAAACTCTCACAGCATTTTTTTTTGCGCTCTTTTTTATTAAATATACAATATTGTACTGTGACTGTTGTTGCTATAAAATAATCATAATCTTGTTCCAGGCTGTCCGATCACTTAGACATTCAGCTGTGGAGAACACAGGCCTTTCAATTTAACGGCAATAGTGATAGTTATTATAGTTGATGTTAGCTGAGATTGTTAGGAAGACCTTAGTTAGAAGACTTGTCAGGATATTGTATATGCGTCAATTAAAATCTATACATATAAATAAAATTGGAGTGTCTGTTTGTAACATTAAAATAACCATTTTTACTACATGTATATGAATAAATATACGGTACATACACCGAAATAACATTTTCGTATGTCTGTCTGTCTGTTCGTTCCAACTAATCTCTGAAATGGCTAGACCGATTTTGACGGGACTTTTATTAGCAGGATTGCTAGCTGATGTAATAAGGAGTAACTTAGGCTACGTTTATTTAAAAAAAATCTTTTATTTTAGAATAATAAAGTAATGTTGCAATGTCCAAGAAACGGTTTAACTCTAAAAATAATTTATATGACAAAACAACGTTTGCCGGGTCAGCCTAGACAATATGGAGGTACTTACGACAAGGCATTGAACTTTATTAAGAAATATAATTTTAAACTCAAAGTCAAAACTAGATATAATTTTTGGTCGATTATTGTGATTACTAAAAGTCAGGTTTTTTTTTAATAAATTTAAAAATAAGATTAAGTGATGGTACTTGTTTGTGAAAAATAACAGATGAGATAATATTTTATGCATTATTTTGTTTTGGTCTGAAGGGCGCCGCGGCCGTAGCTTTTGAAATTACTGGGCAAATGAGACTTGACATCTTATGTCTCAAGGTGAGGAGCGCTTTTGTAGTGTCGCTAAGCATTTTTGGGTTTCTCAAGAAGTTTCTCTCTTTTCCTGAGCGGCACTGCATTGTAATGAGCAGGGCGTATCAATTTCCATCAGCTGAGCATTCTGCTCGTCTCGTCTCAATGACAGACATGACAGTAATCTTAAAAATGTGCATTTCCTTCTATTATTCTGTAAAAGTGATTTCACTTTATTTAAAACTTTACGTAATACGGATACGATATCCATATTGTTGAAATCATAAATTTTGCGCGGCGGCCATCTTGGATTTAAAAAAATCCCAAATTCGTTCTCTGCACCCTCGAGAACCTCGGATACGATATCCATATTATTGAAATCATAAATTTTGCGCGGCGGCCATCTTGGATTTAAAAAAAAACCTAAATTCGTTCTCTGCATCCTCGAGAACCTCGGATTCGATATCCATATTGTTGAAATCATAAATTTGCGCGGCGGCCATCTTGGCTTTAAGAAATAGTCCCATATTCGGTATATGCACTCTCGAGAACCTCGGATACGATATCCATATTGTTGAAATCATAAATTTTGCGCAGCGGCCATCTTGGATTTAAAAAAAAATCCCAAATTCGTACTCTGCACCCTCGAGAACCTCGGATTCCATATCCATATTGTTGAAATCATAAATTTCGCGGCGGCCATCTTGAATTAAAAAATTATCCCAAGTTCGTTGTTCGCGCCCTTAAGAACCTCGGATTCCATATCCATATTGTTGAAATCATAAATTTGCGCGACGGCCATCTTGGATTTCAAAAAAGATCCCAAATTCGTTCTCTGTACCCTCGAGAACCTCGGATACGATATCCATAATGTTCAAATCATAATATTGCGCGGCGGCCATCTTGGATTTAAAAAAAAACTGCACTTTACAAGGCTAGTAGGGAAGATGTTCTACTTACTAGTGGCCGCGCGCATAACCTGCACGATACAAGGCTAGTAGGGGAGCCCGAAAGTGACAAATACTCTTCCTGAATCGGTGTCAATTGCTCTCTCCCTTGAACAGAAAACCTCCTCCACTTCTTGAACAAAAATTTCCGTGACTCTCTATTCCGTTTCATTTGTTAAAATTTTACCCTCCTAAACTAAAGAAGTTTCACTTCAAAGGTATTTTGATAAATGGATAGATGTAATTATAATGTCACGATTTAATTTAGTTTATTTTTTTTTTATTTTTTCTCTTTTTGACTACTTTTGGTTCGCACAAAACTTTCGGTTGCGTATCGAAAAATGTTTGCTAAGATAGAATGTTTACTTTAAGCATATTTTGGTTATAATGTTGCAGGAATTTGAAAATCATAGACACTTTAAATGTACGTTAACATGAGCAATACGGTAATCTAATTTAATAGTACTTCTTATATTTATTACTTACGAGCGCTACTTATAATAAAAATAGGTAACTCTTAAGAGAGTACAATTCAATTTCAAACGTGCATGTACAATAATAAATCAATTTTAAAACAAAGGACTTTACTAAATATTTAAATTTTCTCTATTTCAACTTTTCTTTTAAAGTAATTCTGGTGCAATTCATATGCAAATCCTAGTCGTATCAATTAAAATAAGGATTTCAAATGCTAAGATTGTGAAACTCGTTGCTGAGTTTTTTAATGAAAATAAGAGAAGAGACGAGCAGGACATTCAGCTAATGGTAATTGATACCTACCCATTACAATGAAGGAGCCTCCCACTGCTGAAATGTGTAGCGTTCAAGAAGTACAATGCAGTGCTGCTCAGGATTCTCAATTGAACCCAAAATTCTGAGTGGCTTCACAGTTGCACTCATCACTGTGAGACATAATAAGTTAAGTCTCATTAGTCTAGGAATTAATCTAGCTTTGGCGTCCTTCAAGGTAAAAACAGTAATGCTTGAACATTTGAACTTTTCATCAGGAAATGTGCCGCTGTCACAATACTGTAACAGAACAGTACTTTAACTTCATACTAGATTGCCCGAATCCACCCACACACACATTCACACGGTATACACAATGCTAGATCTAATATTTTTATACAAAATAATTAGAAATCAGTTCGGCAGTCCATCACTCGTGCACTCCATCAGCTTACGAGTTCCCCGCCGAGTACCAAGGCGTGCGCAGGTCGGAGCTGGCCTGTTCCATCAGCCATTTGCCAAAACTAACCTTAAGCAATTTTCTCCCATACCACGTCTATCAAGAACTTATAACTCCATCTGTGGTGAAGTAGATATTTTTAAAGATTCTTTACCTGCTTTTAAAAAAAATATTACGAGATTGTTAGGCGCCAAAATATGATTAATATTCTTCTTCTTCTTTTTTTTCCTTCTTTTCAAATTCATATCTTGATTTTATAATTTTTGCTTTATTTTATATAATTGTTTTCTTGGTGTCACGGAAGCAAAGACTGTGCATGTTGTGACACCTTAATTTGTTGTACATTCAACCCATTTTTGTTAATATTTGATATATTTTAAGCATATTAGAATGTAACAACTACTGGTTGTCCTATAAATAAATAAATAAATACACTGCCGCTAAGCAATCTTGGAAGACAAAACTATTGAATGCCACGCCGTACGCCGCCGAGACTTGTCGCTGTGCGAGTTAAATTAGCTGCGACGCGCCGTCCGAATCTCTTATATAAAGGTTAATAAAAAAAACTTTGTTTAAAAAACCGACTTCAAAAACTGAAAAGTATCAAATAACTAAATATTTAATTTAATACACCTTTAATATTAATAAAATGCTATTATTTATATAAGCTACCTATTGATAGGTTTTAAGTCGGTGCCGGTGTGTACATTACGTAAATCGGATCATAAATCTCAGAGTAATCGGTGTACATACATAAAACACGGGACGCCTGGTAGATGTGAAACATCGACATTATTTTGTAAATGTAATATGCAGAAAAGAACATATTGTGATAGGAACTAAATATGTCATAATGATAAAATAAAATATTACGATTTTTTTCCAGATAACGATGACCATTTATTGAATAAACATTTATTTTCATTAAATACAAAAATTTACGATTTTATTTCAAATCGTGACTACTTAATTCGTTTAATCAGTGACTTCGGTAATATTTATATTCGATGTTGCCTCTGAGGACGGTATTACTGTGACAAGGCGACGCGTCGCCACGGCATGCGTCGCCACGCCTGAAATCGGATTTAGGTGCGGCTATAGATGTTTCACATCAAAAATACCGATCGAATTGATAACCTCCTCCTTTTTGAAGTCGGTTAAAAACGGTTTACCTCGATCTCCGGCGAAACTATAAGTCCTATGGCAATAGTTAGGCGTAGGCGGAGTTTTGATTTAAAAAAATTTTGAGCGTGATCGTGAGTCTAATTGCTTATTGCATGTCAATGAATGCAAACAGTCAAAAAGTTATGAATACTACTATACCATTCGTGACTTTTTGAATAAAAAACAAGCGCGGAAGACTGCTCAGCCCAACATAGGCAACCAACAAAAATTGTATTCTAGTCTGTAATAAAATTGTATTAATGTTGAGTTGGATTTTTTTTGCAAATCTTTTCCCAGTGGACGTAACGTTTTGCCATGACCATACATAGGTAAACTCATTTGATGTAAGTTTCGTTTATTTTTTTGCTATTCACCTACCCAATGGCACTTATAAATATATATCTTTACGTCTTTAAATAAATTTCATCTTATATATTTCTTATAAAGTCATTTCTACTTAAAAAGTAATCCACTTAAACATTAATAATTTTTACGACTTGGTAACTTTTAAATTCAAGATAATTAAGAGGATTGTTTTTCGGAAACTCCCGAGATTACAAATGAGAAATTTACTTTACTTCAATTATCTTGCTGAATATTATTTTTATATTTTTGTTCTCATTTCTGAGTTTCCTGCAAAAATAATATATAGCTGGAAAAAGGTTATTATAATATTATTATTAGGTTATTTTTGTTAATAGCTAATGAAATTACTGGGCAAATGAGACATAACATCTTATGTCTCAAGGTGACGAGCGCAATTGTAGTGCCGCTCAAAAGTTTAGGGTTTTTCAAGAATACTGAACGGCACTGCATTGTCATGGGCAAAGCGTATCAACTACGATCTGCTGTAGGTCCTGCTCGTCTCGTCCCTTGTTGTAATAAAAAAGTAGGATAATAAAAAAAAAACCATGAATATCTGTGTTTCTCCTTTGAAAACTGGTACTTATACTAAATTCAAAAATAATTGGTGTTTTAGGTAATTTTCAGAGAAACCACATAATACAATAAAACTTTTTATCAATTAAAATAGTAGTTATTTTTCATAAACTTGCAACGCTCAAGCGGAAATAATTTTAATATTTCCTCAACTAAATGAGAGAAGATAACTATAGCGTTATTTATATGCAAATAATATTCGTCTGGATTTGCATCATCATTCTAAGCTTTAAAATGGAGATTGTTATTAAAATTGTTCCAAATATGTATACAAGTTCACAGTGGTATGAATGACCGCTGTGCAATTTTTATTTTATTCTTTCTAAATTATCATTTAAAAAATGACCAGTACGTGTCTTATAGATTGCAAGTCCTTAGTCATCTTTTAAAATACGCAACATGGTTCTAGGTGCTATCTTCATCTCCTGAGGTAAAATCTTTTGCTTTCGGACGGTATTTCTTCGAATTCTTTCGCTTATTGCTTTGACCACCTTATTCGTACGAAAACTACGTGGACGGCCAGATCTTTTTCTGTCACAAACAGAGGAGGTCTCATTGTACCCATTAATAGCCCGGTAATCAAACATTTTACTAATACCAAGCATATGGAGAGTTTTAAAAATTACTATTGGCTCCGTACCTATTTTGTGTAAGCAATTTGTTATGTATTTGGTTCTAGGTGCTATCTTCATATCCTGAGATGTCACGCCATGTGACGTATTTTAAAAGATGTCTTAGGACTTGCAGCCTATAAGAGACGTGCTGGTCATTTCTTAACTGCTAATTATATAATAATAAAAACAGAATAGGTTGGTAAAATTGAAATAACTACAGAAGCGGTACACAAAGGGAGGTCATAGAAAATTATTGTTAACGCATGAATGAAATTATATAAAAAAAAATGAAATTTGTAACAATTGAGCAACATTTAAACAAACAAAATGACTGTATTTATGCTCAAAGCTCTAAAAAAAAAGAAAGGTATTTATTTCAGGTATAATAAAACCGATAGTTACAAAAAATTTTGGACACTGTAAAGGGGTGCCAAGTTAAAAGTAAAATTAGACTAAAACTATATAAATATTGCACGAATTTGTGCAGTAATTTTTTGTTCTTCTCCGTGTGAACAGAGATCCAGCGCTTAATCACTGGATTCCTGATGTCGTCAGAGACAGCCACGAGTATTTTGTTGTCGGAACGTTGCAGTCTCCGCTAGAAAGAGGCAACGCGAGACCGAATTATAGCGAAAAAGTAGGGGACCGCAGCGTCTGCGAACATGCCCGCCGCGCTGCAGCACCGCGGGAGCCGCATAAGAGCCCGGAATGCATCATTGTACTGGACTCTTATTCTGCTCATAGCTTTCTGAAGAAGCAATTAGTCGACAGAGTGCAACGTGGCCACTATCCGACTTCAGTGAGGGTTTGGTGAGGTATTAGCTGTGAAGGAGTGACTGAGCCATACTTTTGTGAGTAAGGTATCAAAACATCGGTACAAGTGTATCAAGATACCTTTTTTGAGAAGATAGTGAAGAATGATGTTATTAACCATGTTCAATAACCAAGAATGGTCCTTCCAGCAAGACTCGGCGCCGGGTCATAAAGCTCAGTCTACGCAGTCTTGGTTGGAAACGAACATTCCCGACTTCATCAGAGCTGAAGACTGGCCGTCGTCTAGCCCCGATCTTAATCCGCTGGATTATAATTTATGGTAAGTTTTAGAGAGTACGGCTTGCTCTAAACGCCATGATAATAGTCCCTAAAACAATTCGTACGTTTGGAAGTAAAGATTTTTCCCATGGAAAGAGTGCGTGCTTCTGTTGATAACTGATCTCTACGTTAAAAGACTTTATTGCAGCCAATGGTGACCACTTCGAATAAACTTTGTTTTATATTTATGTATTTAACTAACACAATGTAAAAGTTATAATTGTTTCAATATTTATGGCAAGACTAGGTATTATAAAGAGGAAAGCTTTGATAGTTTGTTTGTTTGCATTGAATAGGCTCCGAAACTACTGAACCGATTCGGTAAATTCTTTCACTGTTGGGAAGTTACACTATCGGCGGATAACATAGGCTATATTAAAACATTTAAAAAAAATTGGGATCCTTAAGTCTAAAAAAGTAGCCAAAGTGTAAAAAAATGTACGCGGACGCCGTCACGGGGGACCCCGCTTTAATACTAGCTGATAAACTAGTGTTAAATATTTTGAGTTCTAATTTGTACTCTTCATACCACCCTTATTTACCTTATGATTTACCTTAGAAGGTTCCTAAAACATAATATGTCAAGAACTAAAATTTGCCATGACTGTTCGTTAAAAAAGACATTTTAGTCACGTTGTATTTTTGTTACCGAGGCCAAACAATTTTTTTTTATCTAAATAGACGCACTTATTAATATTTTAATGACAAGCAATTTGGCTTTCACATTCACCTAATTTCACCAGTTAAATGACAAAACATAATTTAATTAAGTGTGTTTTAAATATTATATTTAGTAAAGATTACTCCCTGGCTTTTACTTGTGCTTGGAGACATGAAAACAGTGTCTCAATAAACATGAAAGCAATTTAAAAAACGCAGCAATCAAAAACGTGCTATTGCTACAAACGCGTAGCATTGACTAAGTCAGTTGACTACATCCGACCACAACTCGTGTTATAATCAATCAAGTTGTACATAAAAATGACACATATTCATTTAATTGTATAAAGAGTAAGTAAATAAATAAAACAACATCAAAGAAACCAAACTCCTCAAAGACATAACATCATCAAACAACATTACAGTGTAAAATGTAATTTGGCAACTTTTTATGTCCTCCCTTCTTATAATGTCATTCAATAAAATATTAATGTCGACTTTGGACTTTTAAATTGGAGGTAATGAAGAAGACTGTGTTCCCGTAACTCCCGAGATTACAAACGAGAAATATACTTTTCTTCAAGTTCCGTACCGTAAATAATTTAATAATTTCTTGTTTTCATTTTTGTATTTTACTTTTAAAATAATTGCGTAGAGACATACATATTTTTTTGTGCTGTCGTATTAACGCTTATGAATTCGCGTGTTGTCAATTTCATATTTTTTTTTAATATTATTTACCAAACTCTAATGTCCAGTGAAATTTTATGAGTGCTTATATGCTATTCAAAAGAGGACAAAAGTACTCTTTTTAGTGCCTTTTTTACGTATCATTTTACGCGTGCATTACGTGCCCTTAGAGTTTGGGCACTATTGTTTATTAGAATATATATAATTGAAATATATTGGTGTTTATTTTTACTACTTGTACACAACCTTCTCGTCCCTCACATGCGTCCTGCCCGATTATACATGTACGAAATGTTTGAACCTGACGGAAGCTTTTGATCCCGACGAAACCCAAACTCTACGATCTTAACGTTTTCTCATCAAGAACTTTCCAACGATAATACTGGAGTCTGTCCCTATTGTGGTTGCTGGTGAATTAAATTTCCAACGCCATTTTCGTGCTTTTACATGTACAAAGACAATTCCGTGTCTAGTTTGATACGACAGTTATTATCACATTCCAGCGCTTTAGGGATGTTCGCAGAAGTGTGAGTCGATAGTTTTAAGGGAAAAAACTGAAAAAGGCACACTTCTTCTAAAGGTTTGCTCTTATCCTCGAAATAAGAAATAGAAGAAAAAATCTCAAGTATTTTTGATTGTTCATGTTTAACTGTCATACCATTTAAAAGGCGTAGATTTTAGGAATGGTGATAAAATAACTACAATACTAAAGATATTATATAACCAACATAGTTTTAAGAAGCACTGAAATAATATTTAAGACTGATTAACATTTATATATATTTATATATATAATGGATAGACAGCAGTGATATTTTTTTTATAAATATATTTAAATAAGGGACGTTCAGCTGATGGTAATTGATACGCCCTGCCCATTCAAATGCAGTGCCGCTCAGGATTCTTGAAAAACCCGAAAAATTCTGAACGGCACTACAACTGCGCTCGTCACTTTGAGACGTAAGATGTTAAGTCTCATTTGCCCAGTAATTTCATTAGCTACGGCGCCCTTCAGACCGAAACACAGTAATGCTTACAAATTACTGCTTCACGGCAGAAAGCCGTGCATCCTGTGCAAAGGAGCCTCCCACTGGTAATTAGATTTGAGGTAATTTTTTGACCTCATCTTGTTAGTTCAAATAATTATTATCACTTGAGACATACCAGACGCTTTGACTAATAATACTAATTCTACCCATGAAATATATAAATATAACTAGATATAGGTCTTTTGCTAAGTTGAACAGTTTAAGTAATTGAAAAACACCATATAATAATATCTTAACTTGTAAAACCTAGAAGTTATTCCGCATGTAATGTTGGGAGATTTTATGGAAGCCGCTGGATTACAGACTGTCGATAAAACGCCTCAGCATGAATTTGGGTTTCATTCCAATTTGCCCCATCCACAAATGCTATATGTCATAACCATACGTATTATTATTATTGAAGTTTTTATTAGTCAATCGACAAATGTCGTCGATATAAATTAGGAACAGGAAAGGTCCTAGGATATTACCCCGGGGCATTCTAAAAGGCACAGATTTTTATGGCCGTTAATAATATTGACGGCACAGAGTACAATGTTCTGTTAATGCATGCCATAACATATCACTTATTTTAAAGAATTTTGTTTTAATATTGCATCAGTAAAATCAGTAAATCTGTACACTGATCCAATTAAAAATAATTTGAAGTGATCTGTTCTGATTACCTGCTGGAGTAATATTAAAAAAAAATGCTATTTCGATGTACGAATTTTATTTTTAATTCAAATTATTCTTAAATAACATAGATTAACTAATTATAAGGCAATCGATTGATCATTACAGAAAAGTTTTATTCATCTTTGTTTCGACTTGTTAATGAAGACCAAACAAGAAGCTGCCACTTAACGAGCAGCTAAATAATTCAACCATCAAAAGTTTCCCCATCGAACGTTATTGGAACTCATGTTTATCAGAAGACTGAAAACAATTTGGTGAAGTCACCTGCTGCTGAAGACGCTGAATAAAACATCTGTGAATAATTATTTAGTAATTAGGTCAAAGAATAACACATGATTGTTTTATTAATAATAATGATGAAACTAAGCATAGCCTTTACTATTGGTACAAGACAACGATATATTTAATACAATATACTTACTCAAACATACATAAATACATATAAATATCCATGACTCGGAAACAAAGACCCATATTCACCATATGAGTGATTACACCTACCAGGATTCAAAATATCTAGTATAATCTAAAGGGATCCCGGGACCTCTACCTTAGTAGTCAGGGTCTCCAACCATTCGGCTATATGGATCGTCAAATATTAATATATTATACTAGCTGACTCGACAGACGTTGTTCTGTACACAGTAAAAAATACTGTTTTATAGGAATTTGCCAATAATATTTATTTCGTATAAAATGCTACCTGTTGTTATAATGAAATTGTTTCACAGCAGAACTGTCAAATCGTGCGTCACTAACTTCCCTCATAGAAAATATGTCCATACAAAACAAATATTGAAAATAAAAATAATTATGGGTCCCAAATCGAAATAAAAAGTATCCTATCTCTCAAGTTGGACCAAACTGCACTCCATGAACTAATCCTTATTAAAATCCGTTCATTAGTTTAGGAGTCCATCGAGGACAAACAACGTATCACGTAATTTATATATATTAAGATATATAAAAATAAAATAATAATAAGATTGGTCACTTTGCAAAGTTAATTTCCTAATTATTTTTTTTATAAATAATAAAATATAATAAAAAGTTAAGTATGTAATAATCAAACCAGTTTTTTTCTCATCTATTTTTTTATGATAAGCATTATTATTACTATCATCTTTTTCTCCTATATAAAAGTATTGATATAAAATAAAAATAACTAGTGTGCCGACTTAACACATTATAAATATCCGCTGGAAAGTTTTTACTTAGTTTTTTACTTTTGTAAAAAAGTCTCGCCTACTCTTTATAGGAAAGACATAAGAAAGAAATCAATAATAACAGTTACTGTCAAAGGGAAATATTCTTTGAAGTCCTTAGGAAATTACCCTTGTGTAAACGGATCGTTGAACAAAAGGTTTTGAGCATTTTACAACGTGGTTCTGTTACGATTTATATATAATTTATTGATCAGATTTTCTTTTTTATCTTAAAAGTATAAAACATACAGATTTCAAACATATATAGGACGAATTCTTAACTGGATATGCTATACACGTACACACCAACGGAACATATTTCTCATGTTGTGGAATTATTTATCACGCACTCATATGCAACTGCTGTTATGTTTTATGATTTCCGTCCCGTACTACTTTTGCAGCCTTCACCATGGTTATTGAGATGAGTTTCATGCAACCACGACGACTTGAGACGAGCAGGACGTTCAGCTGATAGTAATTGATACGCCCTGCCCATTACAATGCAGCGCTACTCAGGATTCTTGAAAAACCTAAAAATTCCGAGCTTCACTACAACTGCGCTCGTCACCTCATAATATGTTAAGTCTGGGCAAACCCAGTAATTTCAGTTGCCATTCAGACTGACAGAACAACAACAGACACGGCAGAAAAAGGGTGGTACCCATAATCTAGCCGGCACCCTGTGCAAAGGAACCTCCCACTTAACTTCAACACTTAAATAACTGGCATCAATATGAATTACGAACACAACCGACTGTTCGTTGTAAGTGAAGTTAATGAACAACAAACAAAACAGTAACTCTGAGAGTATGATGTGATCTCATTTATACACGGTATTTATATAAACTTGTCATATCTAGGTGTATACTTTATTCTAGAATAAATATCTTTTTTTTTTCTATTTATTTATAAATTGGTTTCCAAACAACCTACATGTATTACTTACTAACTTTACTAAATAACTCTATTTTAAGTAGATCATGATTAACATAATATACGTCAATTAAATGGAAATACTTATGATGACGTTATATATAACTAAAATAAATGTAGAATTATAAAATACAATAGGTTATTTTATTAATAGCCTGTGGGCGGTCGTTCCATTCCATTTATGTTATATTAACCTTTACTACATAAACGTTTTCTAACAATTCTTTTGAATACATTTGTTTTGATCATTTTTTGGGATCTTCATATAAAAGCATATACAAAGCCCTGCAAAAGACGTAACTCGACTTAAACGAGTAGTAGGCATTATAAGTTTATGTTTGTGCCTGGTGTTAACGTACCTTGAATGTTTTAGTCTTCGAATAGTAAAAACGCTACTAAATATTCCATCAAATATGTACATAGCACCATAATTCTCTTATTTATAATATATTATACAATGACAATAATATTTCCCTATAACAATCGTAAATCTATCGAAGTAAAAAAATAAAAATTCTTTAGCAAATTCACAGAGTCGAGAATCTATTTGTTTAATATCCCCATAGGCAATCTCAGCTTAGGAAAACATTTCGATAAATTCACACTATTGTAGACCTTAATGCTTTACGAATAGAACTTACAGTTGATGTTTATGTCATTCGTGTAATTGATAATCGTCCACAACTGTGTATTTTAAGATGTAAAATTACGTCTTAAGGGAATGGGTCTTGCGTTTAGATTTAATTAAAGTAATTAATATATTCTAGGATCAAAAGGGTTTTTAATATTACAAATTTTAATATCCCCATTCCGAATAATTAACTGTAAAATTAAATAGAACCTCGTTGTGGGCTTACTCAACAACAAAGCTATCCTTCTTTAAGGTTAGGTAAGTTCAACGGCAGTGATTCAAATGCTGTATTTGACACATCACAGGTGATGAAAGCTGGATACGAATACTTCGAACCCGAAACCAAAAGACAATCAGCTCAGTGGGTGGTTCCTTTCGAGGATCGGCCAACTAAGGTAAAGAAAGAAGTCAAGGAAAAAAGATGATTGCCTGATTCTTTCTTCGGAAAGGTCATTTCGCGACAGTTGTCCTAGAAGACGGAAGGAAAATTACTGCAGACTGGTATGTCAGTCGCTGTTTGCCTGTTGCTTTGGAAAAAATTCGACAACATCACCCTCGAAACAGGATTCTCCTTCACCACGGTAATGCGGACGCAAAACGGACTGTTGAATATTTGACTATGGCAGGTTTCGAGATAATGAGTAATCCGCCATGCAGTCCTGACCTGCCGCTCTGTGACTTTTATTTATTCCCAAGAACTAAAGATAAGATTCGAGGTATTCGCTTTAGGAGCCCTGAAGGTGCGGTGAAAGCGTACGAAAATGCCATAGAAGAGACCCCTAAGGAAGAATGGGCCCACTGCTTTTCTCAATGGTTCCATCGAATGCGACGATGTGTAGAGAGAAACGGAGATTACTTCAAGAAACAATAAAAGTATTGGCAACTTTCTACATTAAGACGTTTTTCATTTTCTAAACATTTTCAGTGTTACCTAGGTATGCAACGAATGTCAAATCACTGCACGATTCATACTAAACTAAATTAAAAAAAATTATTCGGGCAGTTCCGCCTCTTATTACGTAGTATTTACTATCTATTATCCTCTTATCGGAAGTGTGTCGACGCTAGGGAAACATCGCCTTTTATAGACATCTTTCACCCTGTCAGTGTCAACAATATATATATATATATCAGAATAATTTAACATGGAATCAAGGTAAGTCAATATCCAATATTGATTCAAGCTAATCTTATCTTTTGCCATTTTATATTTTAGTGAACTTACAATTTATCGCACATGGTGAACTCCGTCCAACAACAAATATAATGCAGGATGATGATAGATCACATCTAAGTTACTTTATGGTAATAGTGAACTTTGGATTTTGAGTAATCTGATGAAAATAATCACATGATTATTTTCAAAAGTTTACTGAAATAAATCAAAATGGAAAAAATATATGAAAACGCTCAAAAAAAGTAAGTCTGAAGATTGGAGTAATTTGCAATGTATACTTCGGTATGTGCTCTCAATTCACTCTATTTCTAGAAGGGCTCCTGTCTGCTACAATTTTTCTTGTATTTAAAAGTCACACTAATATTATAAAGGCGAAAGTTTGTGAGTGTGGGTGTATGTTTGTTACTTCTTCGTTTTTGTCCGCCCCAGTATCAGCTCGATCCATTTGACCACTTGCAACCAGTGCTCTGTGAACGGCTGGATCACTTGGCGTTTCGTAGAGACGTCGCTTTATTGTGTGTCTAATACCGCATCTACCACGGGGAGTGTTAAGAAGAATTGTTTTACCTGTTACCTGCCGCCGTATTCCACCTTCGCACGACACGCCACATATTAGGATATCATCCCACCATCTGGATGTGTGGTGTTCCTCCACAGTGCGATTTTCAAGGAACTTTATTCCACGTACGAGTACAAAGCTGTGGAATGAGCTTCCTTTTGAAATATTAACAAAAAATTCGCGACCTACTATATCTACATATTACGGGTTAGCCACAGAAACTGGTTTTATGCTTTTAAGATAAATAAAATGCTCGGGTGTTTTAAGTTGGTTTTATCGACAAAATATCACTACTTTTTATCAAATTGAATTACTTCATCACATATAACATAAAGTTATCCAAAAATATGCTGAAGCTTATCAACATACACTTCACCATCACGTGAACGTCGAGGCAATCCAGCTCCTTGATAACACTGATATAGTAAGAAGACTAAAACGAACACAACCTTTTGAGTAAGTGTAGTGCTAGTGAATTAGTGGAATACAACATAAAAATAGTGATATTATAAAAGGCACATGAACAAAGTGACTTCACCTTAATAGAGACCTTAAGAAATGTGTTAATGGATACATTCTTAGTTTAATCTATCTAGCAGTTTAAGTTAAAGTTGAATTACTTATTAGTCTAAGTTTAGGCTAGATTGTAATGCAAGTGGGGCAACATTATAATAACTATATTATTATGTTCCCTAATTGAAAGGAAAAAAAACATGTAACACTTTCCTATATATATTTCCTATATATGCTACAGATACTAAATTGATGCAATAACAAAACTTTTATTATTATTTCACTTAAAGATTCCACGAGTGGTTAAATATTCCGCAAGTTTCTTACTCATAATAATGTGAACACACACGGATAGTAAATTGATGCAATAATAAAACTTTTATTCTTAGATAATTTATACCTCTAGAATGTAAATAGAGCCTCTTGCTATTAGGCAACGCAAGATAACTGGCCAGGTTTATTACTTTAGTGTGCATGATAGCTAGGTTTTCCACTCGCGATACGTCAGTCACAATGTATTAATTGTTATTTTTTTCGACGCGTTTACAGCTGTCACGGTATACCTAGACACATGAATGATTAAAGTTTTTATTATTATTTGACTTGTCGATCTGGATAACTACATAAATAAATGAAATCTGTGCTATTTTTAACCACACCACAAACTCCTGCCTTACTGGACTGTGCCACGATTAAAATTTTTCAAACTGTATTAGTGCGCTTGTATTCTTTGATAATATCGCAATACATAAATTATTCAAACTTTCGTGAGACAAAACTATTTATTTAGATCAGCTTTACTCACAATTCATCAGTATTAGTACCAACTAGTTTTCGACAATTAAGAGGTCCTTTATCAAGAAGAGTCTCATGAGTTCTCGGTAACACTCCGTCTCTCACTACGAATTTGGGCACGTAGTGCGCAGCTTGACAGAGTGGGGGTGCACTGGCTGTGAAGACGCACAAGTAAGGAAAGAAAATATTGTGTCACTATTATCGTTCACCTGTGCAAAGAATGTACTCACAATATCCACCATGTTTTTATGGGCACTGAATTGTATAGCCGAGTGGTTAGCGATCCTACCTACTAAGCTAGAGGTCCGGGGTTCGAATCCCTGTAGGTGCAAGCATTTATATGATGAATATCGATGTTTGTTTCCGAGTCATGGATGTTTATATGTAATTATGTATGTTTATATGTATGTATGTTTAAGTAAGTATATTGTATTAAATATATCGTTGTCTTGCAACCCATAACACAGGCTATATATGCCTAATTTGGGGCAAGATAATTTGTGTAAAAAGTGTGTCAATATTATTATTATTATATTATTATCGGCACTGAATGTTATTCGGGAGAATAAATTTTAATTACATAATATTATGAATAAATTGTGAATCCGTTTAACTTTTCTTATAGCAAAACAATAGTGGGGAAGTATTTGATTAGATTAAAATTTATTCGTGGCGGCTGTTATCATTTTATAAGCCCGTATGTTTACATGCGGTTGAATTGCCTGAGGATGTTGTTATTTTATGCAAGTTTGTAATAGTTTGTTTAGTAGTTTTGAATTAAAAGTAATATCATTGTTTATAATATCACCACAATTCGCACTAATATATTATATTTGAATTAATATTTGTTATTAAAATTAAAATTCAAGTTCGCTCGTTAAATTTTGTTGAGTATGATAAACATACTATAAAATTTAAAGCAAGTAAAGTCTGAGCAAAGTCTCAGTACGCTCTGAAGTTCTTAGCTTCAGTCTCCACTGTCCATGTGTTAGTATAGCTTAAATTTTGAAACAGTGTTACAAGAAATAAAAATCCAAGTCATCGAAATTTTAAGCGACCACTAGGCAAAGAAAATTACAAAAGTTTGTAAATGTACGGCACTTGAACGGTCTTGAGCGTTCTAATGAGCGTTACATATACAAATTGTTATGTTTTTTTTAAAGTGATAACTGTTCTAGGATAAATACACAAATAAAATTTGAAAAAACAACAAAATTTTTATGAACGATGCGGGACTTGAACCCACGACCTCTGGCGTTCTGTGCCGGTGCTCTAACCAACTGAGCCAACCGTTCGAGTGTCGGGGCAGTACTGCCACCACATCTATATCTGTAGTGGCAGTACAACTAACTGTGTATCTAGTACGAGTATCTATTCGGGGCAGTACTGCCACCACATCTATTTCTGTAGTGGCAGTATTACTAACTGTATGTCTAGTATCTCTCCGAGGCAGTACTGCCACCACATCTATTTCTGTAGCGGCAGTATAACGAACTGTTTGTCTAGTATCTCTCCGGGGCAGTACTGCCACCACATCTATTTCTGTAGTGGCAGTTTAGATTTGGTTGTGGTTGTTTAGATTTACAAGAGCGACATCTAAGGTGAATTTCCTAATATGCAAATATAGGGGTTGAGCAGGTTATCAACTGTAAAGTAGATCCTATTGATGAAGCCACAACCTGAGAGTTGAACAAAGCATACAAGATTTTATAACGATGCGACACTCGAACGGTTAGATCAGTTGGTTAGAGCACCGGCACGGAACGCCGGAGGTCGCGGGTTCGAATACCGCATCGTTCAAAAAAATTTTGTTGTTTTTTAAATTTTATTTGTACACATACAAATATCTCCAGATCGATACAAAGTTATTATTAATAATAAGTAAATAAAAATATTTATTACAACCATAACTACACACTAAAGGTTGTACTAAATATTTTTGGTAAAAATATAACTATTACTTTGCTACACGCTCTGATTTTAAATATTTTCATATAACATAAAGGGTAATATTTATAGTGTCAATAAATCACTTATTACATACATACATATTATATGGTTCATGTGACATTAATTATTCATAAGGTTTGTAATTAAAAAAAAGACGTGTCGCACTCGGGGACTACCGCGGTAAAGCTATTGCATAGCATTTTTTATCAATTTATGCAATTATAATTATTTAAGCAGTATTTTTTTTTGATTAATTTTATCAAAAATTAAAAAAAAAACAAACGGGAAGTGAGTAAAATTTAACTTGCAAGATTTGATTACAGACAGACAACGGGACAGGTGAAACTAAATAAAAATGCTTGTTATAATAATAAAAATTAAAAAAACGTGATAACAAAAATAAAGAAATTAAAAAATATCAAGATGTACCCCTGGCCTGGATCGAACCTGCGACCTTCTGCACAATAAGCATACGTGATAACCGCTGTTCCATGGCAACTGTAATTACCGTGCCGGAATATCTATATACATCTAGTAAGTGTTAGGTTATTTTCGTTACGGAATTTCTGGATTCGGTCTCCACGCTCAAGGCCCGCGATAGAAGCTATGCAATAGCTTAAAAATCTCTTACAGAAGTAATGACTGTAGTATGGAGACGGCTTGTCGAATATAAAGTTCAATTATTCTATAAATTCAGCTTAATTTATTTAATAATAATTTTTTGATCATAAATCTGGTTTGGGACGGGTTGAAATTTTCTATAACCTTTTTTTAATATTTATTACTTAGTTCGTTACTCAAGTATTATTTAATCAATATGCAGCACCTCAGTAATTGTTGACTTCAAGAGTCAGTTGATCATAAAATACAAAAATATACAGATTTAAGTCTTAGATAATTTATACATCTAGATGGAGCTTCTTACTGTTAGACAATGAAAACAGGCCAGGTTTATTACTTTAGTTTGCATAACAGCTACGTGACTGTAAGTCACGATACGCCAGTCACGTTGTTTTAATGTGCGTGCGTTTGCAGAAAATAGAGATTAGCAGTTCACCGCTATTTTGTTCGTTGTTTTCATAGCCATCACAATAGTTCTCATCTTACAGACCGAATACAAAGTATTTAATTCACTTTTTAATATAATAGAAGATAACATTAGTAACAATGCCATTAGTCTTATATTTTATTTAATGCCCTGAATATATTATGCGAAATTTTGTATTGTACCAGACACTATAGAAACAAGACAAAAGATTCTTCCATTTGCCGTAGACATTTTGCTTACAATGCCCTTCTATTGTCTACGATTGTGATTATATCTTAGTGGATTTCCATCTTAGGAAATGTTTATTGTGAATTGTTAGTTCGTTATAAATATACATACTTTACTTAACCTTTAGCTACCAACTTGGTTGTTAGTTGCACTAGTACCAAAGTGGGGCTTGAGAGGCCGTACACCACTGAATTGTAAAGAAAATATGTATAGTACACATCCATCTTTAACATTTATTATTAACTTGGGTCTAAAAATGAAAACTGAGATTAAATATTACAATCAACTTTATTAAAATTTTAAGTTACATGAACTTTAATGTTTGGCTCCGGTTTTTAACTAAAAAATGACACTGTATTTAATAAAGATAATTAAAAATAATAATAATTCAAAGGAACCAATAAACACACTTTTTATTAGTTTTAAAGGTTGGAAGAAAATTAAAAAATGTCTGAAATACAAGAAATATCCAACAACTAAGTTTCGTTTAGAAGACTGTAAATAAACATGTTTCTTACAAGAATAGCATTTATATGTGGATTTTCTTTGGTTCACCTTGATCTGTATTTTGATTAGCAGAACCGATTATTCTGGCTACTAGTATTCTAAATTCATACGAATTTCCCGAGGTAAATGTAAGTTGAACACTCTTCCCTTCTTGTGCGAGAACAACTAACTACCTGTGTTAGTTCGTAATAAATATACATATATTAATATTAACCTTTAGATACCAACTTGGCTGTTAGTTGCACTAGTACCGAAGTGTGGCTTGAGGGGCCTTCCACCACTGAATTGTAAAGAAAGTTTGTATAGTACACATTCATCTGTAAAATATTTTAATATTAACTTGTGATAGGCCAACTACAAAAAAATCTTAGAAATTACTGTTAGTACTACTATCACTTCTAGGTTATTCTCAGCATTAGTACCGGTATCATGTTCGCTGATTTCCGGTGCATAATTTTCTCTGATTTAGCCTTCCTCCGATCCGGTCGTGTATTCTGCAGTCAAATTCAAAATCTACTCCAGGCTTTTTCCATCGAAGATAAAAGCATTATTATTCAATTAAAAAATTACATATTATTTTCCGACATTATATTTCGGCTATTCAAACGCGCCATTTTGCGCGGGGCTTCTGTGACGTCAAAGTCTATATTGTCAAGAATCTATATTGTACTAATAAATGTATGGCCAGTTTTTACCCTTGGTTATACTGCGAAAACTTATGAATCAGACGAAATGTAAATTAGTATCTAAAATGAAAACTATGATAAATATTTTAATCAACTGTATTAAACCTTTAAATTACATGAGCTTTAATGTTTGGCTCCGGTTTTTAATTAAAAAATGACACTGTACTTAATAAAGACAATTAAAAATAATAATAATTCTAAGGAAACATTAAACACACTTTTTATTCTAAAAGACAGGAAAAAAATAAAAAATGTCTTAAGTATAAGAAGTATCGAACAACAAAGTTTTGTTTAGAACACTATAAATAGACATCTTTCTCAAGAGTAGCATTTAACATGTTTCTTATAAATATAACTAGCTGACCCGACAGACGTTGTTCTGTAGATAATAAAAAAAAAAACTGTTTTATAGGAATTTGCCAATAATATTTCAAAACATCAAGAATTAATGCTCCCTGTTGTTATAATGAAATCGTTTCACAATAGAACTGTCAAACCGCGCGTCAAAAATACTCTCACAGAAAATATGTCCAAACAAAACAAATATTGGAAATAAAAATAATTATGGGTCCCAAATCGAAATAAAAACTATCCTATCTCTTAAGTTGGACTAAACTGCACTCCATGAAGTAATCCCCATTGAAATCCGTTCATTAGTTTAGGAGTCCATTGAGGACAAACATTGTGACACGAGATTTATATATATTAAGATAACGTCACTTTCTTTTTCATTTTGAAAGTCAAAGATAGCATGTGATAGAATGAAACATTAACTATAAATATGCTTTCTGCAACTGGCGGTGTATGTGGATTTGGATGAGACAGAATGCACATATATACTTTGATTTTTGTTAGCTTCACCTTGATCTGTATTTTGATAAGCTGGACCGATTATTCTGGATACAAGTATTCTTAATTAATACAAATTTCCCGAATAAGCTCTAGCTTATTACTTTCTTAACTCAACACGATCAGTTATTTGATTGAGATACATCATGTATCACACATTATATGTTAATGTATTTGTAACATAATATGTAAATGTAATAATGTAATTATAATATAATATCGTACAATAAACAATTATAATTAAAGAACCTCAGACTGTTCGCTCCATTTTAGTCTGTGGTATCATTAAGAAAATCGTTTATGCTATCGTAACCTTTCCCACACGAACGTTTTTTAGCAATTCTTGTAAATTTCGTAACAAGGTGGTTGTAGTTATTTAATAATATGACGTGCTAAATAGTATATAGTTGTTAATAACAGCTCATCATTTAAGAAAGTTTCAAACAATAACAGTTTGCTTTGTATTAATGGGGCCAGAGAAACCTCATTAGTGCTTCAGTCTGTCAACAATACCTTGGAGCTCTACTTCTGTGATTTTATCTATTGTAGCATTGTACATAGATTCTTTGTGAGGAATATGTTGACTTTTATGTTTTATTAAATTGGTTTCTATACTTTTTTCTTTATTAAATCTATCTCTGTTTTATGATAGTGAAAGACTCGACAACTATGATAAATTTTCAAATTTTTAATTGTATTCATAATAATTATGATATATTGCTGACCCAGCAAAGGTTTATTTTACCAAATAAATAAAGTATACCGCGCCCACTGATTGTATAAATTGTCATATGTAATGAAATTTAATTTACAGAATTCTTGTGTCATATATGTAAGTATAGAATTTATAAGGTTTCGGATAAGTAACCACTACATGAAATATACTGAAACCTTCTTTGAAACATATTGCATCTTATGGTATATATTTTATTCCATTCGGTTCAGTAGTTTTCGCAGCAAAATCGAACAAAAAATGGCTCTCCGTTTATTTAATCTTCAATTATTATAATATCTTTAATCTTGGAAACGGCTTCAACGATTTTCGTAAAATCTAGTATACAAGGGATTTCGGGGGCGGTAAATCGATCTAGCTAGGTTTCAGTTTTAAATAACGTAGTTTAATCCGTGTTTTAATGAGAAACAGCTATAATAATATTAGAATACAAAGGTAAATTTCGCCACTATATACAAGACTATAATAGCTCAGATGGGACATTGGGGAAAGCAGAAGACCCCGGTTTGAATCCAAATATCCTACTGGTTTTGTTTTTTGGTTCAAGTTTTGTACATTCTTAAAAATCCGAGCGAGGTTTGATCGTCCGGATATATCAATAATATACACACTTACACAAGTTATCTTTCCCCTAACTAGGTCTAGCCTGTACTATGGGTATAAGACAATGTTATATTTAAACAATCTGTTATGTTTTTAAAGTGATAACCTTCACTTCTAGGACTAATACACAAATAAAATTTGAAAACAAAATTTGATGAACTATGCAAGACTCAACCCACGACCTCTGGCGTTTCGTGCCAGTGCTCTGCCACACAACCTGAGAGTTGAACAAAGCATACGAGATTTTATGACGATACGTAACTCTAACGGTTAGCTCAGTTTGCAGAGCACTGGCACGGAACGCCAGAGGTCGTGGGTTCGAGTGCCGCATCGTTCATTAAATTTTGTTTTCAAGTTTTAAAATTGTTATATTTAATTCGATATACATACTTTAACATACATAAATACATATAAACATGACTCGGAAAACAAACACAACATATTGATCATGTAAATGTTTGCACCTACCGGTATTAGTCACTAATCACGGGGCCATATGAGAGGTCAATATAATATACAAACATTTTATATCGTTTACACGCCTAGGTAGACTGTGACAGCTGTGGAAACGTCCAAAGCAATAATTGAGGTTGACAGTTAACCTCTATTTGAGCATTGCACGCACACTGTTTAAGGTATAAGAAAATTAAACTTGTTTCAATTTTTAGCACCGATCACTACCATTAAAATTAGATAACAAATACTCTAAGCTTGGGATCTACTGTAATGTTACATTGGCTAACTTGTGGTAACCTTCCGCAGAAGCCACACTAGAAAGAATAAAATAGAATAGAAAGTTATAAACCTGACCTGTTTTCATCGGCTGTCTAGCAGCAAAAGGCTCTATCTAGAGGTATAAATTATATTAGACAAACATATATGATGGTTCCGTTTCCTCTTAAAGAGAAAAGGGATCATAAAAGGTTGACATCGTTGGAAATACTTCCGTCCGTCTAAATCAATAGACGCGTTGAGGAACAAATGTAAAATTCACATGAAACACTCAAATCCAAGAAACCCAGCATTTTAGTTTCAATTATTAGCAAAGTTTGACAGAACATATTGTGGCACGTCAACGACGGACATTGTTAAAGACTGCCTCGAGTACGTCCACTTGGGCTTAGTATTAGTTGCCGCACTTTGCGACTACACCTTCGGTATCTAGTTGGAGCGCAGCGGAGACCAATCCTTAATTTAAAAAATATTAATGTAATGATTGCATTTCTACATTGCAAAAAGCATTGGTCCGTAAACAATGCTATAGAACCACTGGAACCAATGACATTCCATACATATGGACATATCATTCGCAGTCTGATAACGGAACGGCAAAAGTGTGCTTAAAGCTAATGTAAGCACACTTTTCTCCTTCGTCGTGTGTCAATCAACAAGCCTAAGTGTTCTATGAAAAGTGCTTAAATAATACATTAACGACTCAAAAAAAAAAGATGGTGTGATTTATCATCGGTAAGGTTATTTTATTTATATAAGATTGATTTGCAAAAAGCAGAAGTAATTTAATAAAACGAATATTTTTTTCATGAAATATGGTACAATATTATTGACATGTCCCCAGACAAGACCCGTATGTCAGAATGGGACAGATGAAAGGATACAATCAGAAATATACAGACATAGCAGTCGAAGGTTATTGTGGTGTCATTTGTGGCATATGCCATATTTCGGCTTTGATGTTGTATGAGGTGCATTGCCACGAACATATAAAATTTTCCATTTCACATTTTTAAAAATATACTGTGATGAGTTTTCAAATAGATTAAAATGTAAACTGCGGATTTCCTTAAAAATGTTATTATAAATTTCAAATAAAAGTAAAACGTAATATCTGTGCTAGAGGGATTTATTTAAACTAGACACGGAGTAATGAAAATGTAATACGACAAAATATTTGTGTACGGAATTGCTTCAGAGTTCCGTCATATAAATTATCTAAATATAAATTGATATCAGAAATGGGTTTTATTTTTTCAGATTAAAGTATACTTAAGTATACTTTTATACTAACAGCTGTACGATTGTTTTAGAAATTATATTATGGCACGTTTTCGAAGAAAAATGAGGATTAATATATTTTACGATTCGCTATTACAGTGACATGATTTTTGAAGATGTTTGTATAAATAATCTTCCTCTAGTACAGTTTGAAGTGATATCGTTGTTTAAGATATTTATTTAATCAAGCGAAACTGTCTATACATAACAACAGGTAACTGGTAACAGTGGGAGACTCCTTTGCACAGGATGCCGGCTAGATTATGGGTACCACAACGGCGCCTATTTCTGCCGTGAAGCAGTAATGTGTAAGGATTATTGTGTTTCGGTCTGAAGGGCGACGAAGCTAGTCAAATTACTGGGCAAATGACTTGACATCTTATGTCTCAAGGTGACGAGCGCAATTGTAGTTCTGCTCAGATTTTTTTTTGGTCTTTCAAGAATCCTTAGTGGCACTGCATTGTAAAGGACAGGGCGTATCAAATACCATCAAATGAGCGTCCTGCTCGTCTCGTTCCTTTATTTCATATAAAAAACCAAACGTCACAGTACTAAAGAGTTTTTTCAATTCAACATAAACTTACCATAAAATAACTCGAAACAATAGGCTGAACAATGATGTAAAAAAATAAAATTCCAAATCTGAATATAAATTTTCGAATTTATATCCAATATATAAATGATTCTTTTCAATGTTTGTGTCGGAATTTCTGCAATGTTTTGCATAAAATTAGGAATTTGTTACAAGTTGGCAAGTTATGACAACATATTTTTTATTCGATTCCGTTCTTTTTCTTTGATTCTTTTCCAGAAAACATTTACTTTAATGTATTTAGTGTAACAAAATTTACTAACAGACAAAAGGAACCCGAAAAGGTGTTATGAAAATTTACTTCTTTGGAAAATTTGTCACAAGTGTAACAAATGACCCCTTATTTCCGTTCTAAAAATAATCGACCTCAACAAAATATTACGTGACCGGAGCAATGGTTTGACAAGGGTCCGGAAACTTTCGTTCAATCGACAAGGGCTGTATCGACGAAACGTTACAAGCCTATACTTACCTAAACGACTTAAAATATTTTACGACAAGATTTCTATTTTATCATCGGTTATTACTTATTTGAGATTAATAGAATGATTTGTTACCTGTTAATATTTTATTATTTTAGATAATATATTTAGTAATAATTGCGATATTATATAATATATATATATATAAGTTGGTAGTTTCGTATTATTAAGTTGGCAGTATTGTAAGTGTTAAGAATTGCTCTTAAATATTGGTGGTGCAGTCGAAAGTGGTGGACGTGTTGGCTGGTGGTCACCCGACTGCCCTAGTGTAAAATAATATCAGTTAGTGTTACTATGTATGGTGAAATTTTAAATATATATGTATAAAATGTATGACTTTGACGTGCCACATGTTCTGTTATACTCCGCTAATATTTGAAACTAAAATGCCGGATTGCATAGTAAAACTTTATAAAAATAATACTACACGACACTGGAATCACATAATATCATCAGTAACTATTTTGTATTTTAATAATTTCAAAGTAAAATAACACGAAACGTATGTTACAAATTTTGAAAGATGCCATTGAGTGTCAAGATGCCACGCACACAATCATTTTTACAAATAGCCAATACACACTACAAAATAAATTTCCCGTAAAAAATCAGCTATAAATTGTTCTTATGTAGTACGGTATCTAGTTGGAGAGCAGCGGAGACCAATCCTTAATCTAAAATTACAAAATACTTCAAACACTTTAACGTATATTTATAATTCCGTTGAATATTTTGTCATTCTTCAACGAAGCGTTAATTGATGCTTAATATTCAAGAAGTTGTGAATTCCCTCGGGCTCAAGTTTAAAGTAAATTTTGTGGCTGTCATCCCCTTGCTTTGTATATATATAACTTGGGAGTTCAGATTTCTGGTGAGCTGTTTTTACGAAAATGCAAAGTTAAATTGAATTACTCAAAATTATACTGTTCAAACTGAAAGGATTGAAGGTTGAATGTTTTCATTACCTTAAAAAGGATATTAGGCGTGGCTTCTTTGGAAGTATGTGGCAGCAGGAGTTCGTGTTAAGAGTGACTTACTCATACGAGTCACAATCATGTCAGTGGTTACGCATCACAAAACAAATTAAGACGAAGTGTAAATGTTAATGATGTAAATGATACTACCCCAAATACATTTCTCTGTGAAAATCACTGCCCAATGGAGGTATTATGTAAGTACAGTTAGTTGCCAGTAGGCGGTACACACACATTGCCTGTACGTGGGCTTACCATGAAGTGCTCTCTTAAATGATCAATCAATGGATTGATCATATAGATGCTCGAACGCCACCCACATTCTCTTGTAATGAAATAATAATCAATAATATTCGATTTATTTCTTTAACATTACTTCTTTTATTAATAAAATACATACTGATAATGTAGCTTAGAAAGTTGAAAGAATTCAAAAAATCGGTTCAGTAGTTTCATTGTTCAAACAAATAAACATACAAAACTCGTTTAAAACTTAAAATTATATTGAATACTAGCTGATCCAGCAAACAATGTTTTGCCATATAAATTATTTTTACAGTTAAACCGTTTCTTAGACATTGCAACATTACTTCAATTTTCTTAAATAAAAGATTTTTTCTATAATAAACGTAGCCTAAGTTACTGATTATTACATCAGCTACCTGCCAATAAAAGTCCCGTCAAAATCGTTCCAGCCATTTCAGAGATTAGCCAGAACAAACAGACAGACAGACAAAAATTGTAAAAAAATATATTTTGGTGTATGTACCGAATATATTATATATTCATATACGTGTATTAAAAAACGGTTATTCAGTTTTACAAACAGATAGATTACCTACTTTACAAAAACGGTTATTTCAGTATTACAAATAATGCAGAAGATATTATACACATTGCTGTTTCTATTATTGCAGGCGGCGAACTAGAAATGTAATATTCTAAGAACAAAATAACAATTTTCGGATTTAAAATGATACAACATAGAGATCAGAGATCCACCACTTTTCCTGGGCTTGATTGAAAAGACAATAAATATTTACGCGGAGAAAATTTCGGTATTCAGTATCTAAGAGAAATATTTAAATAAGAATAATAAAAATCCTTTCAGAGACTAAATCCTTTTTGCAGGGTCCTTTTTTAATAAGCTTTGATAAAACTGACGATTGTCGGATTAGAATTGAGGCTCAAGTAACAAAGATAAAAATAACAGACCCGTTTTAGCGAATCAAGTAACTTTTAATTTAAATTTCCTTTATAAACTTAGCAATAGAAAGTTTTATTAAACATTATATATATTTTTTAAATAATGTTCGTTGTTCTCTGAGATTTGAAAGCATAATATTCTTTCAAGTAAAATGTAAACTAATTGAAGATATATCATATACTAGCTGACCCGGCAAACGTTGTTTTGCCATATAAAGTATAATTCACGCGATAGTTTTATAAGTAATAAAATATTGCCTATATTATAGCCTGTACATCATTTTGTTCTATTGTCAATAGTTTTTGCAGCGCACGCAAAAATAGGTTTTCGATTTTACACCTTGTGTTACAAAATAGCAATTTTATTACAGATCCCTAATTTTGAAAAAAAAAACATAGCCTATAGCCTTCCTCGATAAATGGACTACCCAACACTGAAAGAATCATTCAATTCGGACCAGTAGTACCAGAGATTAGCGCGTTCAAACAAACAAACACTGCAGCTTTATAATATTAGTATAGATAATCGTAAATTGGCGATCCGTGTTTGGTACATTTCCTGGCATCAGCTGTACCTACTATTTAATAATATTATGAAGAGGAAAGTTTTGTTTGTTTGTATTGAATAGGCTCAAAAACATAATTTAAGTAAATTAATTGAAAATATATAATTTACAAAATATAAGCAGAGCAATATTAATTTTGATGACAGCCTTTATTAACAGATTTTAAAAGATCTCAAAGCTTACAAATTGTTTGCTATCAGAATTTCTTTTCATTAAGATATTCAACAGAAAATGAAACAAAAATAGGGAACATTGTAGAAATAGATTTTCATAAAATTTTTCACACCATGTGCCTGGCGAAGCATGTATAGTTCGAATTAATAACACACATGTTTCAAATTGAGAACCAGTCTATAAATGTTTTTAATATGACGAGATACATTTAACAGCTCAATAAATCTTAACTTATTAACATTTTAAACATGCAATACGCAATTTCATTAATATGCTGACTGTACACAGTGTTAATGCAAAACGATTTACAAAATAATTTCACACTCTTAACGTAACGGAAAAGCTACGTTCATATTGACATGTAAATGAATATTTTTGTTAACGGCTAATGAAAATGAAAATTGTATGAATTATGTTGTTTATTAGTACTGTTGAGTAGGGATAGAAAGGCAAAAAATTCTAATATTATCAGTTTATCATCAATATTATGTACGAGAAGGTAATAATTAATTTACAATATTGTTGGGTTACAAATTTGCATTTTTGCAAGACATTTTTGAAAATTTTATATTTTTGTTGGTATTCGTCGCCAAAGTCAAAGTCAAATAAACTTTATTCAATTAGGCTTAAATTAAGCGCTTTTGAGTCGTCAATATAAATATTTTTTTAAATTACTGAATTTACCATATTATGTTCGGAAAAAGTTGAGCTCGTGAGAAGAACATACTCGAAGAAGAAACTCAACGGCTACTCTTTTCAATCAAATAGAGTATTCTTACAATCTCTGTAATATACAAAACAAATTAGTTTGTAAGTACTTAATTCATTTTGAATTTTAACTAATAATATAATATAATATTGACAATCTTACTTTTAGTAGGTATTCTGTTTGGGGCTTAGAGTTTGGATATATTGATCTTTTAAATCCTCAATACATAATGTTCGAGCTCACGTGATTATATTACACACTTTTGGAATATCATCTAAATGATTGGAAATGGTGTGGAAATAAATTGAAATTCCAAATTTTGGCCCCGATCTCGACCGCATTTAATGCGTATCGGGAAATCTTAACAAATAAGTCACATCTTGTGTGAAAGATGTGGAACGTCTGAATGAATATTTAAATATCTGATAATGATAAACCAAAAACCGATAGTAAAAAATATATCGATAGCTCCCCTGTATGATTGGCCTTAAAATAAATGTATTGGCGCCTATTCCTGCCGTGAAGCAGTAGTGTGTAAACATTACTATGATTCGGTCTGAAGAGCGCCGTAGTGAAATTACTGGGCAAATGAGACTTAACATCTTATGAAAGTGACATTTTATAATATTATTTTTTATTTAACCCAACGTTTCGCAACCTTTGCCGGAGCACGTTGTCCCATGTGCCCATGAAAAGTATTTTATTTAAATGTATAACACTCGCATTAATCAAAGAACATACTATGAGTTTAGATGGTTAATTGCAGATTTAAACATAAAACCCCTTTAATTTTTGAAGAGTATAACGGAGCGTTTGGGCTTACCCAATATTGTAGTTTTTTTATATCAACTGGGTTTCTGAAAACAAATCTTATGATTATTTTTTTACTTTTATATTCAAATACTAAATAAAAAAATACTTTTGCAATGCATATTATATTACGTATAAAGCAAACATTTAATGAAATCGTAATAATTATATGAATACAAACAAGTTATTATGTTTTTAAAGTAGTAACCTTTACTTCAGGGATTAATTACACAAATAAAACTAATTTTTTTTTTTTTAATGATGCGGGTCTCGAACCCATGACCTCTCGCGTTCCGTGGGAACGCTCTTTCCAACTGAGCCAACCGTTGGAGTGACGTATCGTCATAAAATCTTGTATGCTTTGTTCACACTCTCAGGTTGTGGCTTCATCTACATTGTTAACCTGTTGTTTATATTTGAAATATGAATACAGTAAAGACAATTTACATATTTTCTTCAAGATTTTTGCCTACAAAATATATTGCACAGCAAAATATATAAAGAGAGAGTAATTTAAAACGACGCTACGTCTTCTATGAAAATTCTGATCATATTATTAAGATAAAACGACAGGCACAATGTGAATGAATATTGTTGTTGTTTTAATAATTTCCGATTACTTAAATTTACTTTGACTGCATGAATCATCACATATAAGAAATCAATTTTGTTTTTGAGTTTGTTTTACATAAACACTAACTGATCCAGCAAACGTTGTATTGCCGATATTAAAATCGCGATACAAAAGTAACTGTTGATCGTAGATGGGTGAAAATTTGAAGTTGTATGTATTTTTTAATGCTGACTCCATAATCAAATTTAAAAAAAAAATGTCAAAAAAATTAAATAAAAAATTGTGGGGACCACCCTTAACATTTAGGGGGATGAAAAATATATTTTGTCCGATTCTTAGACCTACCCAATATGCACTCAACATTTCATGAGAATCGGTCAAGCCGTTTCGGAGGATTTCAATGTTTAACACCATGACACGAGGAATTTTTATATATTAGATAAACACATTACTTATAGATAAGCACAAATATTTCGTGGAAATAAGAATCACTCAGATATGCCAGCATGTATTATACGAAAAAAAAGCGGCCAAGTGCGAGTCGGACTCGCCCATGAAGGGTTCCGTAGCAGCAAGTAACATTGAATGGAAATAGTGGTTTACGATTTATGACGTATTAAAAAAAACTACTTACTAGATCTCGTTCAAACCATTTTCGGTGGAAGTTTTCATGGTAATGAACAGAATATATTTTTTTTTAGTTTTATTATTCTCTTATTTAAGAAGTTACAGGGTGGGGACACATTTTACTCTCTCGTCTCGCGCGCAAGCTCAGTTCAGAGTATGAGGAACCCCTAAAATTTATTGTTTTTTTTTTCTATATTTGTGTGAAAATCTTAATACGGTTGACAGAATACATCTACTTACCAAGTTTCAACAGTATAGTTTTTATTGTTTCGGAAAAAGTGACTGTGATATACGGACGGACAGACAGACAGACATGATGAATCTAAAAGAGTTCCGTTTTTTACCATTTGGCTACGGAACCCTAAAAAGATTATGTGTAATAAAATTTATATTTGTATTTCAGAAATCATATTTCAGCTATTAGAAAAGAAAACCGTCTAATGAATGCAAATCAACCTTTGTGTAAAATACTTATATTATTCCTTCAAAGACAGCTGTGTCACGAGAATTTACTTGAAATCCTTAAAGTTAATTTACTAATCTTACTTAATCTTACCGAATCTCGTGGCAATCCTTCTGAGGCATTTTCTAATTAATTTGTGAAATTCTAGCTCTGTTTTTGTAATTGAAAATTACGTAGCACGAATGGTTTAAGAATAATATAAATATAATATTATTGCGGTAATACTGTTTCAGTTACTTTGTAACTTTGGCACTGTTAATATATCTTCCTTAAAACATTTAGTGATCCTGCATAAAAAGCATAAAAATTCTGAAATAAGTTAGTATCTTTTTTTTACTTACCAGTGGGAGGCTCCTTTGCATACGATGCCAGCTAGATTATGAGTACCACAACGACGCCTATTTCTTCCGTGTAACAGTAATGTGTAAACATTATTGTGTTTCGGTCTGAAGGGCGCCGTATTTAATGAAATTACTCGGCAAATGAGACTAAACATTTTATGTCTCAAGGTGAATTGTAGTGTCGTTAAGAATTTTTCGGTTTCTCAACAATCCTGAGCAGCACTGTATTGTTATGGACAGGGCGTATCGATCACCATCAGCTGAACCTCCTAATCGTCTCATCCCTGTCATAAAAAATCTTAAATTATAAAAATATGTGTGCCTTTTCTTAAGCCTCGAAATAAATTTATATAAATATTGTGATAATATACATTATTTTTATACTTTCGTGACCAGGAAAAAGTGTATTTTTCTTTTCATTAAAATTTTTCCATTTATTTTCTCTATATCTCTCATTAGTTCTCTATAATCTTAACATTTTATTTAATTTGCATAAGATTCATTTGTGATGTTTTTTTATGGAATAGGAGGAGAAACGAGCGTACGGGTCACCTGTTGTTAAGTGATCACCGCCGCCCACAATCTCTTGCAACACCAGAAGGATCACAGGAGCGTTGCCGGCCTTTAAGGAAGGTTTACGCGTTTTGTTTGAAGGTACCCATGTAGTATCGTCCCGGAAACACCGCACAAGGAAGTTCATTCCACAGCTTTGTAGCACGTGGAAGAATGCTCCTTGAAAACCGCACTGTGGAGGACCGCCACACATCCAGATGGTGGGGATGATATCCTAACTTGTGGCGTGTCGTGCGAAGGTGGAATTCGGCGGCAGGAATCAGGTTAAACAGCTCTTCTTAAAATTACTCTAGTTCAAAGATTTGCATTTCAAAATTACGTTGTCTGTTCGTATATCGGCTTAAAACGGGTCGGTGATGTTGTGATTATAGGCAGATGAGATATTATTCCATCTCAAGGGTAACATAAAGACGAGCTATCATATAAAACTACACCTTACACTATGTTGTCATGTTTATTATCACTTCTCTACATAATAATCTATATAATATATATATATATATATATATATATATATATATATATATATTAGCGCAGCCACCTGCACGCACTCAAGCGCATAAGCACACGCCTGTAGTACGAGCCATCTGTCTTCTAAACTCTGTACTTGAGGTAGCACCACAGTGTGATCTATTTGCCAGCTCGATGGAATGTTTGGTCAAAGAATGTAAGAAAAGATTTGAGAGTTTGGTGCCTGTAAGCTCTATAAAATAAGATAATATAAGAAAAAATATTGTTTTATGATTTCAACATCATAATGCCTTTTTGTTGAATTGTTTTAAAATAATATTTTCCGACTAAGAATTCAATCACAAAGTCGAATAATAATAGCGTGTCTATCAACTATCACATCTTCAAATAAAAAGAAATATGTATACTAAGGGCACACGATAGAAAATATACTTCTTTGTCATAGAAAAATAAACAAGTTATAAATCTTATAATACAATTTATACTACACAGAATTGAATTCCTATTTAAACAGTAGGTAGTAACTCTTTCTCGCGACAATATTGCTGCAGCAAGAAGCTGTGAGATGCGACTTGCGTTGACACTCTGGCTCCTTCTCATGTCTTAGTTACGTCAGTTGGTGCTGGGGCTGCTGCTTCAACTGCCGAAGACAGCAAGCATCGCAAAAATGTCGGTCTCATTGAGTCTTACATCTTTGTGCCATTTGGTGTCGAGATACTTGGCCCGTGGGGATCTGGGCCCCAGAGAAAGTCCAAGGTAATAATTATCTTCTCGCCTCAAAACCAAGGCCTGGCAGCTATTTCGATCAACTAATCAACCTAGCTATCCAACGTGGAAATGCTACTAGTTATCTTGGTACGCTTCCACCTAATGATAGTTTTAATTTTATGTAGTTGTATTATTGTAAATATAGTTATAAGATTTGTTTTGTTTGAATAATAAATATTATAAACAAATCTTATACCTATATTTACAATTCTATGATTAAGTGTCGACGCAAGTAGCGTCCCACACCAAAGCCCTTCCCCGTGCCCAAGCCACCAGCGTCATTCCATCAGGACGCTTGCCATCGCGGCGGGTAATACCATTTGGCTCTAAAACAGCTGGTATATTAAGAGCGGCAAATGCCCTGCGGATGACTTCATTAATGCTGGCATGACGACTGATACGGCCTGCCGATTTTAGGCAGGATAACCCGTGGCGTCCAATAACATCTACCTGAACGCCACATCTACATTGATGTGGTTCATTCAGTTTTATACCTAGCCGGAGTGATACGCATATTGACAATGTCATATTGTCAAGTAGCGTTCCAATCGCCGCAGAAGGCAAGGCTTGTAACCAAAAGCCCGATTCATTTTGTGTCGCGGCCAAAAGACGAGCAGGCTCTGTATGTCAGTAGATGAGATCAAAAGATCATCAAAGGCTGACTTACAAAGACGTGCGTCCCATGCTTTTTGACACTTTAAATCGTCTGGAAAATTTTGAATATTTGCAATATTTAGCCAAGCATTGTTAGCTTCGTTCAAATACACAATCTCTGAGTTACCTGCCTGGTACATGATTTACAATTCTAGTAACCAACGGCTGCGCACTATGAACTGAAGATAGAAATGCTGTTAAGGCCACGCCCGAAACTTAGCGAGTACCCAAACCACCAAACCGTATCGGTAAAGAGGCTTGAGACCATGCACGATCTGTAAACGCGCAATTCAAAACGGTTTCTAAAATATTTTTAAGTGAAATATCAATCACATCAAGCAAATTTGGAAATTTCCATAACGGGCTAGACCTTAAGAGGTATGTAAATTTTGGAACAAATAAACAAGACCAAATAATAGTTAAGGCGATATGAGAATTAATTTTAAATAATCTGTCCGAAACGTCATTAAATTTTTTAATGTGATCGTTTAAGATCGCTGGAATTGAAACAGGAAATATGTAGCTCCAAGAATGTGAAGTGAATTCTTATCCAAAACTTTAATATTGGGGGCCAGAACATTAAATTTATTGGTAATAACAACCCGGTCTGAAATTTGATAATTTTCGCCGATAAAAAGCTCGCATTTCGAAAAATTTAACTCAAGGCCGATTGAGCTAAAACTTTCTATTACAACTTTCGAATCATCTAAAACAGAGTCCACTTCACCACCCAAAGTACCATCATCCAAGTACCAAACATTAAATTTTGATTAAGATTAGATTTGTTTTGTTTGAATTAATTATTTACAAAAGAAAAGATTACTTTTGACATTCATGAAAAAAGTGATTTTGATTTGATTTGTTTTACTCCGATGTCATGGTGACCATAGACTTGTAGCTGTGTATTGACTGTGTCAGTTGATAGAAAAATATCTTGAGTATAGAATCTATGCTCTAATAGATACTATTCATAATATATTAAAAGGTGATGTATAAACAAATTTCAGTACGAGTATTATTAAATATTCGCTGTCCAAACCCAAGGATTCGAGCGGAGCTAGGTTATCTCTCCCATACTAGATCACCATAGTGATATTTCAGAATTAGAAGCATTTTTAATATATTACAAACATAATACAATTTTCTTTACAAAACTATGTCATGTTAAATAGTATTGGAGTACAATTAATAAATTTTTGTACATTTTTTTTAGATTGAATGAATAGCATGGCTCCAACTGTAAAAGTTGGGGGTAATTTCGCACTATCTATAAAAAATAGAAATGCAATGAAAAAATGAATTTTCTTCTCATGTTCTGTATATCTAAGATTATTTTTTTTGTAAAAATATAAGCTTCATATAAACCGTTAAGAAATGGTTTCAACTATGCGCTATTTTGGCGATTTCTTGGGATAGCAACAGGGATTTGGTAACCTCATTGATGATGACTGATAGGACCTTCTGATTATAGCCCATGATATTCACGTGCACATGAAATCCTACACACCACATCGGCATTCAGGTGGTTTATTTAATTTTACCTATTCCTAGGTGGAGTGATACGCATATTGATAATGTCATAATATTATCAAGAAGCATATCAATCAGTGGAATATACAGCGCTTGGCCAAATAAGCACTATTGATTTTCTGTCACATGCAAAAGATGAGCACGCTCTGTTCTGTCAGTAGATGTGTTATGATTATGATGTGAATAGATCATTTAAAGCAAATTAATAAAGAGGTCTGTCGAATGCTTTTTAACACATAAAAAAATATTGTTTATTTGCATTATTTAGCCTAGCACTTTTAATAACACAGCGTGGCTTATATTATTCACAAACAATGTTATTAGAAGTAACGAATAACAATCAGTCCTTTTCTACAAATCTTAGTCTCATCTTAGCCAGCGCAAATCTAATAATGCTTCCTTTTCCAGTTTCGTAGCTTACACAAGATTATCAGTACTTAGTAGTTCCTTAGATTCCGAGAAAAGATTTAATCTAATGTAATACTTGGAGTTGATAGAGCCTTCTGGCATAATCTTTGAAGATCTTAAATAAGATCCTTATCGCAAACAGATAGTAAAACATGTATGATGAAGTACTAAAATGTTTTACAGAGTGTTTTATTTGTCACAGTTTCTTAGTTTTCGGTTGAATTATAATTATCATTAAGTGGTAATATTTAGGAGTTATTAGAGAACATACAAACATACATTCTCCTTTATATATATAGATTTTATCAATTAAATTTAATTACTTATAAATTGGTACCGTTACATCTTCGGTATATCATCGTACATCAAGTACTATCGATGCACCTCAAGAGGACTACTAGAAATCCAAGCGCTGCCAGCTACTTTCGGCCATTGGATAAGTCTACCTTGATCAAGTCAGCAGCTTCCCCAAAGTGGAAAAAATATATTTTCACATAAGACTATTAGAGCAAGAGCCCGTGAACCCCAAACCTTCATTATTTTATTGTAAGTTTGTCAGCGCATACACCAAACACAGCTTAATTAGTAGCGTCATAAAACAAGATATTAATATCAATAACGGCCGCTGTCATAAATATAGATATATATATGACGAGTATACGCGCTCGCTCCTACATCTACCCTACATGCTTGTCTGGCAAGGGGTTGGAACTATCAAAAATGTCTGGCTGAAGAGGAAGCATCATCTTATTATTACCCAAGTATTGTATATAAAAATCAGCTTTTATGTAAGTAGAATTATAATTGAACATCTCATATCAATTATAATTGAATATCATGAACATTAAGGGTATCTGGCAAGCGGTTGCCACGATGTTAATTGTTAGGTAATGAATGACGTGATTTTTAATAATATGCTGACGGTAATACGAGAAAATTTGATGAATTTAGATCGGTATTACCTTACAAAGGTACCTTATTAAGATACCTTTAGTTCCGTTTATTTGCCAAAGCCACTGTTGTCCAAACTTCTTAATTTGCCATCGTTCTTGCCTGTTTTGGGAGTATGCACCGACAAGCTTTCAGCTATAATAAAATAAAGATGGTCTGGGGTTCACGGGCTCTTACATCATACCCAACTAACCGAAGTAAAGATCGATTATCATTCCGTTGAAGGCGTCACGTCGCTTGCAGTTCTCATTAATCATTTCGCTTATCTGCGCCTCTAGCAAAATTAAATTTTTGACGCTAATAACCCCCGACTTCCCGCAGCATAATTTATATATAAATTGTACACATTTAATAAATTACATTTTAGAAGCCATTAGGGAACTGTAATAATGTATAACGTGTACTTCAACCCTGCATGGCATAAATCGTTAACTGATATCAGTTATCGATAGTATCTGTATATACAGAAGATATATTTATATTAGTATTTTGTTCAAAATATAACGACGACGAGTACTTTGACAATAATTTGAGTTATACTTCGCAGAGTAACTTCACCAAGTACTGTTAGTTTTATAGACAAGTAGGTACTTCAGCAAGCATTTCGCTGAGTACCTCGCGAAGTACTTCGACATATTCTACTTAAACAAGCACTACGACAAGTACTTCTACTTCAACTTCTACATCTACTTCCACTTCGACTTATACTTCGAAAAGTATTTCACCAAGCACTGTGATTGTTATTGATTAGCACGTCGACAAGTACCAAGAACTACGACAAGAACTTCAAAAAGTATTTCCACAAGTACTGAGACGAGTACTTCGACAAGTAGTTTGAGGAGTACTTCGCCAAGTTATTCTCCGAGTACTTCGCTATTGTTATACCCAATACTTTGTCAAGTACTTCGCAAAGTCTTGAACAAGTACTTCGAAAGTCTTTGACAAGTATTTCACCACATACTTCGACAAGTACTTCGCAGAGTACATCGACGTGCAAGTGCAAGTGCAAGTGCAAGTGCAAGTGCAAGTGCAAGTGCA
>CATIXQ010000034.1:4462875-4508099 GCA_949711755.1 Leptidea juvernica | reverse complement strand
GTGCAAGTGCAAGTGCAAGTGCAAGTGCAAGTGCAAGTGCAAGTGCAAGTGCAAGTGCAAGTGCAAGTGCAAGTGCAAGTGCAAGTGCAAGTGCAAGTGCAAGTGCAATCGCAGCAATAGAGACAACAGTGACAACTGTGACATCTGAAACAACTGTGACAACTGTGACAACAGTGACAACTTTGACAACTGTGACAAATGTGACAAGTGCGACAACTGTGACATCTGTGACAACTGTGACAACTGTGACAACTGTGACAACTGTGACAACTGTGACAACTGTGACATCTGTGACATCTGTGACAACTGTGACAACTGGGACAATTGTGACTATGACTGTGATAATTATATTACTTTATTTATTACATTCATATATACATACATAAAATATTCACCATTTTCCAGGAAATACAACCGCCACACATAATAGTAATTAATATACATACATATAGCTTAGTTTCTACGAACTACGAACAGCTAATCAGGAACAAGCTCCTATTGGCTGTATAGACTTTAAAATACATATAAGCTACTTTTTAGTTTTAATATGTCAAAACATAACTCTTTTTACTCTGAATTATTAACATTAGGTTTTATAAAATGTTATTTAGTACTTTATTATTATTAAATAATAACATAAAAGCTTAATAATATAACAAGCGCAATAATTGTAGTGCCGCTCGGAAGTTTTGGGTTTCTCAAGACTCCTGAGCGGCACTGCATTGTAATGGGTAGGGCGCATCAATCAGCTGAACGTCCTGCTCGGCTCGTCCCTTATTCCCATAAAAAAATAATGTATCATTACAAAATTGAGTCAGTATACGTCATAAAATTACTAAAGACCTTCTGAAGTATTAAATGTCAAAAATGTAGATGCAAGTGTTTTGTTAGTGATAAAACCGGTGGAATCTGCTATATTTCTTGGCATTACTCTGAATTCCTAATTACAATATCGAAGGATTGGCGAACAGACTTAGTTCTGCAGCATACGCGGCTAAAAAGTTTAAACAATTAACTGACAATAGATACGGCACGACTAGTATATGTTAATTATTTCCATAGTATTATGTGCTATGGTATATTGCTATGGGGCAACCGTTTGAACGCTTGCATAGAGACATTGCTTCATTTTATGTAGAAGACCTGCAAGAAGAATAAAGAAACGCTCTCCACTCAACCAAATGGTGATGATGATACTTAAGATTGCGGCCTGAGGTGTAAAAATGCAACTTAGCGGCAGAGATCAGATCTTACAGTGCCTGTGGTAAATGCGGTAGAAGACAAAAAATTAGGCGACGTCTCATAACAATATTAATGACCCTGGTTGCTTCGGTATAGGGAAGGGCGCTGGTATGTGATGCGATTTGCATCGACATTCTGACTCCTTCTCATGTCCAAGTTACGTCAGTTGGTGCTAGGGCCGCTGCTTCGACTGCCGAAGACAGCAAACGTCGCAAATATGTCGATCTCAGTGAGTCTTACATCTTTGTGCCGTTTGGTGTCGAGACATTTGGCTCGTGGGGCACAGAGTCGCGGAGAATGTACAAAGTAATATCTATGCGCCTCAGTAGGGCTAGTAGAAACCCAAGCGCTGGCAGCCATTTTGGTCAATGAATCAACCTAGCTATCCAACGCGGAAATGCTGCCAGTATTCTTAGTACACTCCCCGAAATGATTTATTTTATTAAATATAATCTTAGTATTGTAAATATAGCTATAAGATTTGTTTTGCTTGAATAAACAGATAACGCTAATACGTTACATAATAAAACACATTAGTTATTAACCATAGTCAATAACCTCTTTGCTATTTATGTCGAAAGGCAAAGGTCTATCTATACAGCCGTACATAAGATACCCCGCCATGAATGAGCCGTTCAAATGGAAACTCATTCCATCTCAATGCATTTTCTCGCTCTAACACACGCTTTGAGCTTATTTTACACTTTACAAATATCGTCCATGTGTATCTCAATGTGATTTGAATATTTGTGTGCAAATATTTCTCTCAAATATATTATTTAAATTATAAGACTACTTGTAAATATAATTAGGGGAATAGACGACAAACTTAATAGTTACTCTGAAGCAACTTTTGCTCATATATGGAAACTGTCATAATAAAAACTCACTTGGAATCCTACAGTTGAACCTCTTCTATAAAATACCATTGCTACTACATAAATCGTTAAATATAAAAATTTCGAATCACGTTGTTTGTCTGCGATGAACTCCTTAACTACATAAAGGGGGCTGACTATTTTTGGGCCCAGATCTCTTATTATACTCTATTATATACGAATCTTTATTTTCTAATGAATTTAGTTTGCAATGTGTGCTTTTTGTTGGAATCGTGTAATTTATAAGATAAAATGTCTGAAAAGACAATTGGTTAGTATATGATAAAACTTTAATTCAAGCCAAAGTAACAGTAGTTGGCGTTTCTTATTGTCATTCGCTCTGTGTTTATATTCAAGTGAACGTGTCTTTTTATTGCATTTTTCGTAGGTCACGGAATCTGACGAATATTTTTTTCAAATCTTTTTGTTTTTTTAAGTAAAGATATTTAAATTTAGTGAAAATATATTTCGAGTGTGTTATGATAAAAGGCTGTATACAAATAAATATTTACATTTCATAACTTACCTGTAACTGACTCTTTCTCAGTTTTCATTGAATGCATTGCGTATTATAATTATAATACCACTCTACAAACGTGAAATTTTAGCTGAACATTTGCAAATGAAATATCTTAACGCAATTCGTGTATTTTAAATATCTTCCCCTATAACCCGATAACCCTCACCTCTAGGATGAATACACAAAAAAAATTTGAAAACAAAATTTTATGAACGATGCCGGACTCGAACCCATGACTTCTCGCGTTCCGTGCGAGTACTGTGCTAACCGTTCGAGTGACGTATCATCATAAAATCTTGTATGCTTTGTTCAACTCTCGGGTTGAGGTCGTGGGTTCAGGTCCCACATCGTTCAAAAAATTTTGTTTTTCAAATTTTATCTGAGTATTAGTTAGCTTAAACATTATTCGAATTGAAACATGCCTAAGTAATTTTAGCTCATTAATATAAACGTAAAATTAACGCAATCCGAAAAAAAACTTATATTCTTATGAGGTGTAAAGTCAGCAATTTTGCATGTATTGTACTGCCACATTCTGCAATACTAGAGATGCCATGTACTGGCCAAGCAGGTTTCCCTCGGGAAATCAACGACCAAGTACATGAAGAAACTTGAAGCTCTGTCAAATCTTTTCTTGAGAAAGCCTTTTCCGGTAAAAACTTTGTACAATTTAACCCCAGAAGACTAGCTAGGACGCTGGCTAGATTATACCTACCTCAACGGTGCATATTTCTACCGAGAAGCAGTAATGTATAAGCATGACTATGGGAACTGAGTGTCCGAAGGGCGCCGTAGCTAGTATAGTAGTTATTCTGAAATAACTGGGCAAATGAGACTTGACATCTTATGTCTCAAGGTGACGAGTGCAGTTGTATTGCCGCGCACAATTTTTGAGTTTTTCAAGAATCCTGAGTGGCACTGCATTGTACTCGGTACGGCGTATTAATAACCATCAGCTGAACGTCCTGCTCGTCTCGAACCTTATTTTCATAAAAAATAATGTGCTTACCGCAGCAAAAACCCCCCATTTCTCGTATAGCTGCTCTTCGAGAACATTATCCTTAATGACTCGCCTAGTATTGCCAATTTCACAGTCATTTAGAAAGAAAAGCCAAATTGAGTTCGAATTGAGTGACAAGCTAGCATATTTATAAGGCGCAAGACCGGCAACTTATGAAGATGACGCTCTCAATAACCTATCAGCTCGATCTTTTTAATCATGTGTACTGCGGCTCTAATCGTAAGAGACTCGTCCACTGCGGTGTTGCGTTGAGACGTCACTTTGTTATGCGGCTTCTATCGCATTTATCACGAGGAGTGTTTCATAGAGTTGTCTAACTTGATCCCTGTTCGGACCAACCAAAGCTCTACTTCTTCACCACATGCCATACTAAATATCATCTTCATACTCACCAGTGGGAGGCTCCTTTGCACCGAATGCCGGCTAGATTATGGGTAACGCAACGGGGCCTATTTCTTCCGTTAAGCAGTAATGTGTTAACATTACTTTGTTTCGGTCTCAAGAGCGCCGTAGCTAGTGAAATTACTGGGCACATGAAACTTGACAACCTACGTCTCCACGTGACGAGCGCAGTTGTAGTGCCGCTCAGAATTGTTGGGTTTTTCAATAATCGTGAGCAGCACTGCATTGTAACGGGCAGGGCGTATCACTTACCAACAGATGAACGTCCTGCTCGTCACGTCCCTTATTTTCATAAAAAATACCCTAGACCTCTGGCGTCCTTTACAATGCCCTTTTCAAGCAATTTCTTCTGAAGTTCCTTAGGATGTTTATCTCAATAGGTACCTTCAAATATAATATATATCTTCGAAAATAAATTCAGATTAGATATTTTTATATAGAGGTTGGTGTAGAAGTCTTTGAAAATATTAATTTATCAGTTCATAAAAACTTTTTAAGTATCCGACGTAAGTCAGTAGAGGAATTGTATATTTTTACCAAAAGTTTTTTTGCATTTTATTAAACAGAGCGCAAAAAGAATGCTGGGAGAATTTCTTGTGCCACTTCTTCTCTCTCAGAGCGCCATTAGTTTCCGAAGCAGTGGTAGTGTTAGAAGTGACATCAAAAATAATTCTAAAGGAATCAATTTTCAGAAAATAAATGCCTTTTGTGCCTTTTAAGAGGAGCTCACTTCATTAAACAGTAAAAACTAGCTGGTAATCATATTGTATGGACTTAATAGGGCTACGAAACTTCAGCCTTCCGAGATTTTTTTTCTCATAATATAAAAAAATATTTTGAAATTATAATATTGGATATAATTTGTAAAGCTGGAGAATATTGTAGGGATCAGAACGTGTAAGTGATATTTATATAAGCCGAGATGGGATCAAATGAGAATGTTGTATGAGGGTTTTTTACGCACGAATTAATTCTGGGATATTGACGTTTCAATATTGAAAATATTAAATATTACTCAGGAAAGTAATTTCTTACGCGAAGCGAATGCTTCGAGTATGGAGTTCATGTTATAGAAGAGGTTTTAACAGAAGTAAAACATTCATTGATACTTTCTTTAGCTACATGGCTTATATGAAGGTTTTGTAAGTTTTAAGCCAGACAAATTTTGCTATAGCTTTTTACATGTTCTTTATATTATACTTAAATACTTTAATATATTTTTTATTGTTGACTTAAACTTAGAAACTCCTTTTTCCCTATCTTCCTGTATGGAGTAGAAACGTGAAAAATCTTGTGCCGAGAAAGGCAAAGGATTGATGCATTCGAAATGTAGTATTGAGGAGAATATTAAGAAAACCTTGGACGGTGAAACGCACCAATACTGTACTGTACTGAACCAGCTGTACACCATATGCAGACATCGTATTCTTTAAAATTTTTGCCACACAATGTGCAGAGGCGACGAAAGTTTGGTAAAAATAATTGGACGTAATTCCGGAAAAATATTCCAAAATACAATCATGTCGAAATTGAGTTAAGAACACAAATATGGTCACGTGATTTATATTAACTGACTGACGAAAAATGGCAGCCCTACTGTCACTCTTTAAACTACGTCATGACTTAGTAGCCAGACCCACAATTATGGAATACACAAACATTTATTAAACTTTAATCAAGATTTCCGTAAAACGTGATGCTTGTGTCTTGGAACGTTTTCCATGAACTACGTCCACTTTTAGTTGGAAATACGAATCTAAAGATAGCGCGGTCGTTCTCCAACAAGATAGGCTGACCAAAATAAAGAGACTCGTCATCCAAATTCTCCAAGATTTTAAGAGACGCGCTGTGCAGTATCCGGTGGTGGCAGATCATCCGCTCCAAATGTAGCCATATTACTGGCCACGATCGTCAGACATGAAGGATCGACCCCAGAGAGAGTATAAGATTTTTATTAAGCACATATTACCGTAAATTTCACAATACGTCATTTTTCAGAGATAGATGAAGTTATAAATCAATCCTAGAAATAAATAATTTAGAATGATTTATTTCTTGCTTAAAAGAAAAGCTAATCTCATAGGAGTGATCCATTTTTAACAGTGAGGAATCAAGTTGACATTTGCAAAATCCAGTTCTGAAATCAAAGAAACTGCCGCTGAGGCAATAAAGGACTAAATTTCGCTATAGACCAAACTAAACTATATTATGAATAAATTATTTTATATTTTTTCAAGGTGTTTTTTAGGTTTTTTTTTAAACAAGTATTAATTTATTTCAGACATCATAGGATAAGCGTTTTCACTTAACATTTAATGCTAACCCCAGCAGTCAGAAAACATTACGAGCAATGAATCCAGCACATTTAAAAAAAAAACTAGACTTAGATGAAATGAAATATCTTTATTCATTTAGGTACAATTTCCATCGGTCCAAGAGGTAACTGACAAGAAAATCAGCATGTTTTGTCCTCTCTTTACACTTTTCATATTATTCCTACATTTTTAGTGTCTATATATAAGCCTGAACTTTATAATACGCTTTCATAAAAATTTCGTTAATATGAAGCTTAAATTTATATAACATAAGTTCAGTAACATGATGTGGGAGTTTATTATATATTTGTATACATTTCCCCATGAATGAGTGACCAGTCTTATGAAGTCTGATAGTTGGAACAGCAAGTCTATTTCTTCTTCTATGTGTTAATATTGTGAAAATAACTAATATTCAAAAATGTGTCTAGATTTTTATGTACGTAGGTTCATGATGTTGTCAACATCATATTATGGGAAGCAACTGTCAAACTATTGATTTCATTAAATTAATCTCAAAGCGATCACGAATTTTTAATTTATAAATGGCGAAAACTGAGAATTACATAATATTCTCCTCGTATACGTAAAACGTGGCGAGCTTCAAGAGAAAATGTCAAATTGAGCCACAAATACATTCTGTAAGGCTGCATCCCAGCGAAGCAATTTCCTGAAGCTTATCTATGTGCAGCTGTTTATATTTCGATAGCTTTCAAAATGTTTGATGCATAATGTTAGGGTTTGCTGATACTAATTTCTTGATCCCAGTTAGTAAGTATCTTTAAAATTAGTGATACAAATAAGGTTACTTAATAAACGCAATTGTATTTGTAACAAAAAAATATCACATAGAATAAATTTTGAATGTCAAATCACAAATTTAAATTAAATGAATAATTTATTATGTTTTGAAAGTGATAACCATCACTTCTGGGATTAATACACAAATAAAGTTTGAAAACAAAATTTTATGAACGATACGGGACTCGAACACACGACCTCTCGCGTTCCATGCGAGTGCTCTCCCAACTGAGCTAACCGTTCGAGTCACGAATTGTCATAAAATCTTGTATGCTTTGTAGCCAAATCCTGTGGACCGACCTCAGGTTTTGGCTTCACCTACAGGATCTACTTTACAGTTGATAACCTGCTCAACCCCAACAATTTTTGAATATTAGGAAATTGACTTGAGATATCGCTCTTGTAAATCTAAACAATTTGTTATATTTCTAAAGTGATAACCCTCACTTATAGGATTAATACACTAATAAAATTTTTACGAACGATGCGGGACTCGAACGGTTAGCTCACTTGGGAGAGCACTGGCACGGAACGCGATAGGTCGTGGGTTCGAGTCCCACATCGTTCATAAAATTTTGTTTTCAAATTTTATATGTAAATGAAAAATGTTGACAACAACTGAAAATAATTTACTTCGATGTGACGTTGTAAATTTCGGAAAGCTTCAGTTGATGGCAAATATGAAATTTGCAACGCTTCGGCAGCAAGGTCTTAGTAGGTCACTTGATCATATTAACCTCATTCGCTCACTCAGACACTAGATAGAAAGAGGTCAGTCATAATATCGAGTCTTTACAATGTTTTACAAAATCTGAGAGTTACCAGATTGTATTGGATCAAATTCTAACTTTACTAGATATTATAATCCCTGAGAATTTTGATTTTGATCACATAATTTACACAAATCCTTTGCTGTAGAACACTAGAAACGGGCTTGATAAGCTCTGTGAAAATATTTTGTAATGCTAAAAATTTTACCCTGTAAAAAATTGTCCAAATCGCGGAAGAAGTGGTAGTCGATTGGAACAAGGTCTGGCCAGAGAGATGTAGTCCTGTGGACTTAAAACGGTTTCCCTAGTCATGTTGGGTTTTGTGGTTATCACGGAACGACGGTTAAGATCGGTTTTTAATGGAATAGGAGGACAAACGAGCGTACGAGTCACCCGGTATTAAGGGATTACCGCAGCCTACATTCTCTTGCAACACCAGAGGAATCATAGGAGCGTTCCCAGCCTTTAAGGATAGTGTACGCGCTCTTTTTATGGCCCGAGAGCCTCTAGATGTAGTTCTGTGGACTTAAAACGGTTTCTCTAGTCGTGTTGGGTTTTGTGGTTATCACGGAGCGAAGGTGAAGATCAGTTGACAAGTCGGGGCTTTCTCACTGCAAATTTCACCATTATTAGTTCAGTACAACACATTGTTGTTATTGCTTGACCAGATCTGGGGACGCTGTAGTATTTTTTTTTTATGACAATAAGGGACGAGACGAGCAGGACGTTCAGCTGATGGTAATTGATACACCCTGTTCCATACAATGCAGTGTCGCTCAGGATTCTTGAATAATCCAAAAATTCTGAGCGGCACTACAATTGCGCTCGTCACCTTGTGACATAAGATGTTAAGTCTCATTTGCTCAGTAATTTCCCTAAATAATGCCTTCATTTCTGTGCCGGTTTAATATTGTTCAGGAATATGTATTTGTAAACCTTTTTTTATTTTACCAATCAGATGCAAATGGGTAATAACATCAACTCATATTGTAACTTATTCTTTAGTAGTTTGATGCGAACCTACCATCGCAATCAAAACATCATTATTGACTTAAGACGCTGGTTTTCCACAAGGTATATTCCTCAATTCGAAGTTTTTTCTCTCTTACTTTCTATTAAAGAAATCGAAATCAACCAGTTCGCCCAAACGGCAATAACATACTGAAAACCTTCTTATAATTTTACCGCTTTTATTTTTATTTATTTATTTAAATTGCTTTACATGCGTCTTAGTTACTAAGGCCGGCAACGCTCTTGTGATTCCTCTGGTGTTGCAGGAGAATGTGGGCGGCGGTGATCACTTAACACCAGGTGAACCGTACGCTCGTTTGTCCTCCTATTCCAGAAAAAAAAAAATAGTTACTAAACAAAATTATCAGATCCTAACTAATCTTATGGACCTCCTAAGGCATAGCAATGAACATCAGAGGGGAAGACATTAAATGTTTTTCCTCTAAATATTCATTGAATAGAAACTTTTTTCCAAAACCAACTTTTGCAACGAGCTTATGAATTTTTTATTATTGGTTTCGGCTTGTAAGTGTTCCGGTAACCTATTATAAATTTTAACTGACATTGGGTAGGGACCGGAATTGTGTAATGTTAATTTAGGTTTATTTTGCAAAATATTATTTTTATAGCGAGGTATGTTGTACTGGAGCACGTCTATAACTTTTTTCTTTTTCGATTTCTTATAAACGAGCATATTTCGAGTATATATATGTGCGGCATTGTGAGGATATTTAATCATACATTTTTTCTGTAAAATAAAGAGTTCGTGTGCATTTACGCTGTTGCCCCACAGTATAACGCCGTAGTTTAGCCACGCTTGTGCATAGGCGTCGTAGGGTGTCGCTGCCGTTTTTAAACTTGTTGATTTTACTAGTTCTCTTTAAAGCGTTTATAAAATAATAAATTTAACTTGTGTTTTTGAATATGTGATTTGAAATTAAATTAAAAAATCAATATTAATACCCAGCAAAGAGAAATTTTTATCACATTCTAATGTTGTTTTAATAAGTGTAAGATTTATGTCTAGTGAATTTTTTTCTCTTGGTCTGAATTGTATTATTTTAGTTTTACTGAAATTGATCTGTGAATTATGACGTGAATATTGACGTCAGCACAATCCGGCCAGACTCGTCCGGGTTAATTACCACACTCGCACAGAATACCGGCGTGAAGTAGCGGCCTAGTGCCGCTATGTTTCGTATAGGTTAGTGTCGTGGACCGGAGGCCATTTCCCCCCCCCCCACTCCCCTTCCCCAACAAAGATTATGGAAGCGGTCCCTAAAGAGATAGTACCCCAGGAGGGTACCGGCTCTACCAGAGTCGGAGAATCCCTCCCCGAGCACTCTAGCTCGGGCTGCCCTTCGTATTCTGGGGAGGGCACAGTACCGCGCATGAATTCCTGCCGCCGAATCCCACCTTTGCACGATACGCCACAAGTTAGGATATCATCCTCACCATCTGGATGTGTGGCGGTCTTCCACAGTGCGGTTTAAAAGGAGCTTTCTTCCACGTACTACAAAGCTGTGGAATGAACTTCCTTTTGCGGTGTTTCCGGGACGATATGACATGGGTACCTTCAAAAAAAGCGCGTACACCTTCCTTAAAGGCCAGCAGCGCTCCTGTGATTCCTCTGGTGTTGCAAGAAAGTGTGGGCGGCGGTGACTTAACAACAGGTGACCCGTATTCTCGTTTGTCATACTATTCCATGAAAAAAAATGATCACTGAGCCACCCTTTCTTTGCTTATAATTGTTTCAATTTTTTAAGTTTGCTACTATTTCAACAAACACAGCAGATAAATCTTCTGCAAACATCACACATTGTACATCAATAACTTTTGGAAGGTCATTGATGTAAATAAGAAAGAGGACACATCCTGAGGAATTAAGTCCCGCACCTGCTGGGCCCTCGATTTAATACGCGTAAGAGTTTTTGAGCTTTCATCTACATAATCTATTTCGACGTACTGTGAACGATTGCTGAGAAAGGAAGCAAACCACTTATTAGCTTCACCACGGATACCAATGTCATACAGCTTGTCTAGAGGAATGTTGAGTTTTATTGTTTAATATGCTTTTTTCATATCAAATAAAATCTCGATTGCGTATTTTTAATTATTTAATATATTCAATACTTCATTTATATATTTATACAATGCCAGAGTTGTCGAGCAGTTTTTTTAAAGCCATTTTGGGCGTCATCGAAAATATTGTATGTTTGGCAAAAATATAAGTTAATATTTCAGATATCATGTGAAAGTATTAAATGGCTTTTAAATCATAGGTGCTTATTAAACTCTATATTATTCAGAAAACTAATATAACTACGGCGGCAGCATAAAATATCTTTAGTAAATTTATAATAACTGAGAACGCTTAGAGTATCAAAATCATGCAGACCAAAATTGTATCAATAATTCCATCAAAATTTTGACGCTAGCCAAACCTTTTTCTTATCCAGAATCAATTTAAACCAAGCTTAAACTATCAAAATCAACACTTAAGTAACAAATACCACATCTAATCTAAGGCAACAACTAAAACGCAATTTAACTTTACGAATAAAACAGCTTTACCACCATTCCTGCTCAAAGTGTGAATAGTTGATAAGTTTTAATTGAAATTGGCTGTGCGCTTTACATGCGATATTTGAACACCTGAGATTGTGTTGAAAAATTTTTACTGGTAATTAATATATTGTTTCAAAAACCTGTTTATGGGCTAATACAATAAAATTTGGGCAACACTTTATAATATAGTATAAGGTACATTCTTTTCTGATCTTATATTTCTAAATGAATTATTATTATTACTTGATAAACGTTAGTAATGCGAAAATTAAGTAATTTTTGAAGGATTAAAATGCGTATAACTTAAGCTAGGTTAGCTACGGAAAATATAATATGAATCCCCAAAAACATATCATAATATAAGGATTATGTTGTAGAAATTTTCTTGAAATTGATTTAAATAAATTTTAATATAAAAAATTTGAATCTAATTCGAAGCCAACAGATATGTTTGAAGCGTTTGAGCAAAAAGCACAAAATAATTTCCATGTTTCACGTCTGCCAAGTACCAGAGATATACTTGCATTGTTAGTGACGATATCAAACAAGGTGATACAGAATCCTAGTCACTGTAATTTTTGAAAATCCAGATACAATAATAAATTGTATTGTTACCATGAAAGTATTTCTTTCATCTCTGGTCTGGTGCGTCCTATTTCAGCGCGAACTGCGTGATTCGCAGAGCAATTGTCGGAGTACCCTGAAAACGGATCGATCGTTCCCTGTTTAGGCGAACCGAAGTGTTTGCGACGTATTGTGTGTCTTCTAATGCAGGAGTTTGCAAAAGAGCTGTTAGTCCCGATCCCTGCCACAGAATTGCGCTATAGCACTTCGGTGGCAGTAGCATCCACCAATGGGAAGCTGCTTTGCACAGGATGCCGGCTAGATTATGGGTATTACAACAGCGACTATTTGTGCCTTGAAGCAGTGTAAGCATTACTGTGTTTCGGTCTGAAGGGCACCGTAGCTTGTGAAATTACTGGGCAAATGAGACTTGACATCTTATATCTGAAAGTCAGTGGAACTGCTTTGTAATGAGCAGGGCGTATCAATTACCATCAGCTGAATGTCCTGCTCGTCTCGTCCCTTATTTTAAATCGACTTCAAAAAAGGAGGAGGTTCTCAATTCGTCGGTATTTCTTTTTATGTTTGTTAACTCAAAACTTTCGACTGGGTGAACCGATTCTGATCATCCATGAGAAAACCATAAAAGTTTTAAATTTGCTAAACATACGTGGATGATAAATTTAAGAACTCAATATCGCGATCTCGCTGATTCTCGTTTTATTGGAAAGGATATATCAAAGATAGAACTCACGATATTCAGCCGAATCATTTTTATGGTGTCCGGATATTTAAGTCATCTAACACTAAAAAGTATGAAGATAAATGCGTGTTTTTATACAATCTTATTAATTTATCCAATTCTAGTTACGATTATTGTAATTTTGGAGTTGGTGTCATAACAAGATAACCTATCTTGTAACTACATATATAGTTATAGGTAAGATGTGCTTGAGTTGTGAGGAGGCGAGAGGCGAGAGCGAGTCGCGGCGGAAGGTCTCCGATTCCAAAAATGACAATAACCGTAACTAGAATTAGATTAATTAATTCGATTGTATAAAAATACGTTATTATTTTTATACTTTTTAGTGCATATTATATCTATTGTTTAAAAGTAATGTTTTTGAAGTTGGTTGTTTTGTCATAAAAAACCTTTTGAATTTCTTTCGATAACCAACAATATATTGTTATTAGATAAAGTTGAATTATCAGTTAGTTTGTCTGGGCTATTTCTGTACTTAACCTCTGCATTGGGCTATTGTGCATGCCAGTTGATCTTAGTCAAACCAGCCCCGTCCCCGCCCTAGAAAGTTAACAGCCTTTTCAGACTTGTTGTAGAAACCAGGAAGTTATGGTAGAGATCGGAAGAATTGTATCCATTGTTCGGTCACAGTCCTTGTTCTTAGTCAGCACGTGTCGTGGTGTTTCTTCTTTTTCCCTCCATCATCATCCGGAAGACGTCCACTGCTGGACTGCTGCCTCCCTCAAATGATTCACGTCGAATCCCGGTAGGTGCAGTCATTTATATAATGAATATGAATGTTTGTTTGCTAGTCATGGTTTATATTATGTATTTATGTATATTTAAGTATGTATATTGTATTAAATTGCGACACCTACCGTTTGATATTTTAAAATTTAATACAAAAAAAAAACAAAACGATAGTGCCTCAATAAATTTTTAATTTCATTAATTTTAATATAATATTTATAATATGGTAGGGTAACATGTTAAAAAAAAAGAAAGTCGTGGTAGGTTCTATCGGATTCTGCTATAGTTGGTACTCTCCTGCGAGATCCCGTTCAGTCACGCTCGGCGATCTGGATGCGGTGATCTTCCAGCGCTAGGAAGATAGGAATCGTTCGATGTGGAGTGACGTCCTCAGAACCACAAGCACCAAGGCAGGTTCAACGTCAGCGGTAACTTAGGACCTGGAATTATAAACCAGCGATTGGCGGTCCATTCCTTTTTTTAATTTCGTTCCTTCTTTCCAGAACACGGAACCCGCAAGCATAACATAGCAATCGCACAAATCGACATCTCGAGGAATGCGTAGGTACCTACTTGGTGCATAGTGGCGAGATTATCGACATGACAAAGCAGAAAGAAGTTTACATATTACTATTAATGATATATTACGAAAGCAAGCACTTTATTATGATAATAAATTAAAACATTACTAATCTAATTATTTAACAAAAAACGTTGTGGTCAATAAAAAGTTTGCATAGGTAACTGTAATTTAAGCGATTTCTATTTTATTTCTCAAACAATTAACAATTGCAATGTTCAACAGCTAACTTACAATAAAATAAGACTTATGTGCTATTCAATACACACCCTAGAGCGGGATTCATCCACCACACACTATATATTTATTACGTAACTGTTAATTTTAGTAATTATGTATATTGAGCACGCGTTGAAATCTTCTTAAATCAATTTATGTCGACCGGCCGCGGAAACAGCTGTTAGCCTCTCTGTGTGCCGCTTGCGCAGCCCAGACCCTAACACCGCGACATGTGCGTGCCTGCTCACTCATGAACCGTCTCGCTCTCACCTATTATTAATTAAAACACCACTACCTTTTGCTGTAGTAACGTTCCGTTACAAAATATAATATCTTTGTCTCGTACCCATAGCTCAGGCTATGCCTAGCTTGGGGCAAGATAATTTTTGTGTATATCAATATTATAATATAAAAATAAAATTCGTTGTGTTTGTGGTGTCGCACCAGAATAGCACCACCCTATCTCCTCTCGTAGGTGTCGTAACAGGCGACTAAGGGATAAAAAAAACGGAGGATCGACAGAGCGAGCATATTTCCATAAGACCATCAACTGCGATCGCCAACCCGCCTGCCAAGAGTGGCAATTATAGTAAAACACACCCCTAAAAAACATATTTTGAAGTAATGTTTAGTTGAATTATTCATCTCGACAACTGCCGAAAAACGTCCGCAAAAAATTATGTAAATCTGAATACGAAATAACCTTAAAACAAAATTTCTGTTATACGTACGTGACCAGTAATTTATATTAATAAAATCAGAAATAGTAAGATCTGAATGCCAAGTACAATTCTCATCATATTCTTACAATTCAAGAAAGGCATTTTAAGGATAATTATTTTAAGTATATAAGAGGCCTAAATTTAAAAAAATAAGTAATTTTATCTCTTTTACATTTACCAGTGGAAGGCTTACACAATAATACATATAGGCTAAGAAACATTACTACAGCTACAGCTCTCAGCTAGTCTCTGTCATAGATTTTGTGTAGTAATTCAGAATACAAAAGCGACTCCAAACTGCTTTACATGCTCTGGGGTACAAGTTTGTGGATACGTAAATACAATGGTCTACAAAGATATAGATGTATGAGTAAATAAAATTTGAAAACACAATTTAATGAACGATGCGGGACTCGAACCCACGACCTCTGTCATTCCGTGCCTATTATAACAAATTATTTTAATCATCAATTGTTTAGATTTACACGAGCGACATCTCAAGCCAATTTCCTAATATGCAAATATTGGGGTTGAGCAGGTTATCAACTGTAAAGTGGACCCTGTTGATGAAGTCACAACCTGACAGTTGAACAAAGCATATAAGATTTTATGACGATACGTCACTCGAACGGCTAGCTCAGTTGGCAGAGCATGGGCACGGAACTCCAGAGGTCGTGGGTTCGAGTCCCGCATCGTTAATAAAATTTCGTTTTTAAATTTTATTTATGTTTTCATCCTAGAAGTTAGGGTTATCACTTTAAAAACATAACAAGTTGTTAAGATGTATGAGTGTTTGCTCACCGTGAATGTTTTGTAATGACTAACTCCATACGATCGAACGAAACTTTCCTGGCTCAGAACATTACTAAGTCCTCTCTTGTACGCTTTTCCAGTGACTAAGCTCATGGATTTAATAAAGTTATTTCAGAAAGCTAATACGACGGAAGGGTTTTATCAAAGGTTGGGACTTTGATCCTTTTTATACAATTGTTCAAATTGTATTATTTAATATTCAGTTTTATATAAAACAAGTCGAGTGCCGCCCACAAAATCATGAAAAAATGTAGATAAATATATTGTAGTAAACAATATCTATTCTAATAAATGGAGAGGCTTTTTCCTTCGTTTATACTGCGAAATCTTTTTTTATGAAAATAAAGGATGTGACGAGCAGGACGATCAGCTGACGGTAGTTGATACACCCTGCACATTATAATGCAGTGCCGCTCAGGATTCTTATAAAACCCAAAAATTCCCTTGAGACATAAGATGTTAAGTCTCATTTGACCAGTAATTTCACTAGATACGGCGCCCTTCACACCGAAAAAAGTAATGCTTACATTAATGCTTCACGGCAGAAATAGGCGCCTTTGTGGTACCCATAATCTAGCCGGCATCCTGTGCAAAGGAAAACTCCTCTCACTAGAAAATCCCTCCTACTGAATCCATCGGAATAATACTTATAACATACAGCGTGTTTTGGAAAAGGATTTAGTTTATGTTTTCTGGTGATTACTTATCCGGAACTTTTTTTTTCACTTAGAAAATCTATATATTCGAAATGGAGTCAAAACATTTCAATATTTTTTTTTATTTATTAACATATATCGACTTACATTTAAATTACATTTATTTAATCGCCAAACGTTATGTTTATCGGCGAGATGCGCTCATTAATTTTATACATAACCTACTAATAACCTTATCATATACAAACATAACATAAAATGGTTATAAAATAAAAGTATAACAATGCAAGTATATACTTATTACCTAATATTGTCTAATAATACATTCTTAAGCTTTTTCTTAAGTAATCCTATTTTTATCTTGGGGGGTCTGTCTTAATATGTCTATATTATTAAATACATAGGGTACCATATATCTATCTGTACGTTTACCGTAATAATTTGATATTTTATTATTAATTAACTTTTGTTTCCTAACCATTCTAGTATTATATTTATTGTGCAGAGTCTCTTTATACCTATCACTATAGTAGTATTCCACGGCTATTAAATATTCGACTTTCTGTTCAATCGGTAGTATTTCACATATACAAAATAACTTATTGTACACTTTTTTGCATGCTATTTTTACTTTATTACTTACTAAATATTTAATAAATCAAATAATATGACAATTGATACAATGAGCGGGCGCGGGATACTGAATTCATATGGCAAACTGGCATTGCTCGGGTTAGCATTTGTATTAATAATAAATAAGAAAATTAATCGTAATAGTAACATTCACAGAGAAAAGGTTTTTTTTTGTTACGGCGCAGTTGTATGGTGGCCACGCACCAAGCTGAACACTACTTGTAATAAACTGCAACGATTCCAAAGACTAGCGTGTATGGCTATCACAGGATGTATGCGAACCACACCTACCGCGGCTGTAGAAGCTATGCTGAACCTTCCGGCTCTACACCTCTATATAAAACAAGAGGCGGCCTGCGCCGCAGTAAGATTGAAGACATTAAATCTTTGGAAAACCACTCAATCCCCACACCCAGAGGTTCTAAATGAGGTGATTGAAAAGGAGCCTCTGCTGTTGGCAGTAAGTGATAGATCTCCAAAGGAATACATATTCGATAAGAGATACAAAATACAGCTGTATGAAGAACTGAAAGAGGACCTCAGTACAAAAGACCTCAGGATTTTCACAGATGGCTCAAAGACAAGGTTGGGCACGGGATACGGAGTGTTCTCGGATGACCTAAATATAAGAATAGCTGCATCACTAGGAGCTCATAACACTGTCTTCCAAGCAGAATGTATGGGTATCATAGAAGCAGTCACTGCTACTTTGACTCGAAAGGTAAAAGACTACTCCATCCGCATCCTTTCAGATAGCAAATCAGTACTACAAGCCCTACAAAGCCACACTATCCCCTCTAAGCTAATATACAACTGTCACCAGTGTCTGAGGGAGTTATGCGAAAATAACAACCAAGTAACTCTTCTATGGATAAAGGGTCACAGTAACTCACGAGGGAATGATGCCGCTGATGAATTGGCCAGGAGAGGCTGAGCGATGACAGCAAAAGGACCAGAACCAACTATCCCTCTCCCGCCTAGCTGGCCTACGAAGGTAATACGCCAACACACCAAGGAATTACATAATAAGTACTGGATGGAAGTAAGTGGGTGTAGACAAGCAAAAGAAGCTCTACCTCAAATAGACTCCAAGCTCTCTCGCAAGCTAGTAAAACTTCCACGACCTAGGTTACGGAAAATAACTCATGTACTATCGGGTCACGGCCCTTTTAACAAGCATCTGTTCAATATAGGTGTCACCGACAGCCCACTGTGCAGAGCCTGCACGGAGGCGGAAGAAACGGCCGCACACGTCATTTTGGAGTGTAGGAGTGTGGCCTCATACCGGGCCAAACACCTAGGGTCACCGAGGACTCTCCCCGAGTTCATGGGTGACATCAGAGGTTTGATACATTACCTTGAGGAACTGGGGTGGCAGGATTAGCCGCCCTCCTCACCACGCAAAATAGGCGCGCTGTAGTCGTCGAGTTGCGGATAATAGCCCGTAATAACCTATAACCTAACCTATAACCTAAGGTTTTTTTTTTCTTTTACACACAGTACCCACACCTTAAAGCCATGTTAAATAAATGAAGTTAATAATGTCTCACGAAAGTTTTAATAATTTAATAAAAAAATCTATATGTCCCGGACTCCGGTTAATATTAATGAAATAATTTGAATTAATTCTATTTAGTAGTTTTTTCATTTTGGCCGGGAATAAAATACTTTTTATAAAGGATAAAAACGCGTGTCATTGCAACTATATTTTACATTATGTATTTGCGTTAAAGTTTTATTTTTTATTTATTTATTTAATCTATCTTCTTCTGTTTAATATATCTTTAATCTACATTTATTTATACTAGTATAGAAAATATTAAAAAGACATAAATTCTATAAAATACGTTTGATTCCTTATTGTTTGTTGTACTATTTATTACAAAGTATTAGTTATTATTATTATTATTGGCCCGTGGGGCCCAGAGGCGCGGAGAATGTTCAAAATACTATCTTCGCGCCTCAATAAGGCTACTGGAAACTCAAGCGCTGGCAGCTATTTCGGTCAACGGATCAGCCTTGCTATCCAACGCGGTATTGCTGCCAGTATTCTTGGTACGCTTCCACGTATTGATAGTTTTAATTTTATGTAGTCGTAGTATTGTAAATATAGTTATAAGATTAGTAAGTAATTATAAAATATATAAAATAAGCATCAAAAGAATGAAACTTATTCAGATATGAGCTCCGTTGGGCTCAATGTAATTCATTAAATGTTGAAGTCAGATATGATTTCAAACATCCACTTTCTCCACGGGGAAATCTTCTTCTTCTTCTGATGAAGAAACATTTTTTTCTTGGTAATAGAGAACGGTCTTATTAATTAGATACGCTCGGTCCAGAAGGAATTGAGCGAGTCAACATCTCCTGAGGATGCCTCGTTTAGAGGCGAAACACGTGGCGATTTGATTGAAGTAGAGCTTTACCTTTCCTACTATCCCGGTGGTTCAGTCGGGGGTTCAGCGTGAGCCAAACAATTTTGAAAAATCAGTTGAAGGGACGAAACATTTCAATATCTCCTCCCCAACTTTTTTCTTTTTAACCGACTTCAAAAAGGAGGAGGTTCTCAATTCAATCTGTATATTTTTTTATGTATGTACACCGATTACTCTAAGATTTATTATCCGATTGAGGTAATTCTTCTTTAGTTCGATGCGGCGATGAAATTTCAATAAATGAACAAATGTTCATATGAACTTTTTGTGAAATGAACAAATGTTCATATGAACTTTTTGTGAAATGAACAAATGTTCATATGAAATTTTATGAAATTTTACTGTTTACGTGATTGACGATGATTTAATTGTTTTTTGTGTACGGCTTTTATAGGAGTTTTCATTCAGGTTGATTATATATTATTATTAATCTTTTGTCTGAATCTTTTCTTTTAAAAATCTCGGGAAACGTCTCTATTAGATTGTGTGTTAATATGAATCACGTGACCAGTTTTGTGTCCTTAACTCGATTTCGACATGATTGTGGTTTGGAAGTTTTTCTGGAATTACGTACAGTTATGGTTTCGTGTGATGTTAGCTATCAAGGAGTACCATATTTTTGCCAAAAATATATACACAGTTCCATGAATGAAATATTAATAAGGGTGAATGAAATATTCTTAATAAGGTGAATAAATAAAAAAATATTTAATTATCCATGTTAAATTGTTATTACTGTTATGAGTTATCTTTATGTTAATCTACATACAAAATGCATTTAAAGTCCAACCGCGTTAGATCTTAGGCTTTCGGTAATTCAGTCTCAAAATTTTGAAAAAGTTGTGACCACATTCTATATTCTTTTAAATTTGAAACGTACTTTTATAAACATTATTTTTATAACCAGTCCGTAATGTGATAAAACTTTATTAGAACTTCTTTCGTATTGAACTTTTCTGTTATATATTTAATGAAAGTAAATTTTTTTGTTTCACAATATTCAAAAACTGTTTTGAGTACCGAACTTGGTAAGGGTCGTAGTTCGAAACTTTGTAGAATATTAACGACATCAAGAATAACCAACTGAGAAGCTATAGAAAATACAATAAAAACTTATTCCATTAAAATTTTCTGGGGTAATCAATCATTTTATGTTTCAAGCGTATTCAAAACTACTGGCTGTTCATATAATAAATTATATCTTAAGAAAATCACTTTTATATAGACAACTTTTCTGAAGACGCATTATTATATAATTTTGTATCAATTCGTTAGTCAAAATGATAGTTTTTATTCTATATACCATAGACAAAATTTAACGTACAGTAACTGCAGTAACGTAAGCCTTAAAAGTACAATAGCTTTATGAAAAATTGTTCAGCAGCTCTCTTTCATTTAATTTTCATTTCGATTCGTTAATTGTTACAGCTTCATCTAGCTAGGATTTTTTGTTTGAATTATTTGGTACACATTTTTTAAAGATAACAGTCACGCAATTATTATGAATTGAATCATTGTATCCATAATCTAATATATAAAATTCTCGTGTCATGGTGTTAAACTTTGAACTCCTCCGAAACGGTTTGACCGATACTCATGAAATTTTGAGTGCATATTGGGTAGGTCTGAGAATCGGACAACATCTATCGGTCCACACGCACATATTTTAATTTTTTTGACATTTTTTTTTTAATTTGTTTGATTATGAGTCAGCATAAAAAAATACATACAACTTAAAATTTTCACCCATCTACGATCAACAGTTACTTTTGTATCGCTATAATATCGGCTATACAACGTTTGCTGGGTCAGCTAGTATTATTATAACATTTTTGTTTCCTTACTTGTATCGTAAGAGTTGCTACTCGAATTATAACAGAACTTTGCGTTAGATTTATTTTAACTGCAAAAATCTTTAATAATAGCTACACCATTTGATTCAGGTAATTAAAGATCTTAACCTTCGTAGAGTTTCTAATAGCTGAAAAATAAACAGTATTTATGCTAATTTGTGCTGCTCCCAGCGCTTTGATAAAAAATGGTCTTGATAGTCGGACAACTACTAATTAGTTACTACTACGGAACCTTAAATATAAATATTATACAGTGGAAGGCTCCTTTGCACAGGATGCCGGCTAGATTATTGGTACCACAATGGCGCCTATTTCTGCCATAAAGCAGTAATGTGTAAGCATAACTGTGTTTCGGTCTGAAGGGCGCCGTAGCTAGTGAAATTAATGGGCAAATGAGACTTAACATCTTATGACTCAAGGTGACGAGCGCAGTTGTAGTGCCGCTCAGAATTTTTGGGGATTTTCAAGAATTCTCAGCGGCACTGCATTGTAATGGGCAGGGCGCATCAATTACCATCAGCTGAACGTCCTGCTCGTCTCGTCCCTTATCTTCATAAAAAACAGATATAATACGAGAAAACTTATTGAAGTATTATCGTGTAAAGTATATATAGTGTCCTAGCAAAACATAACAGAAAATATATTAATAATCTCAGGAGCCAGTAATATCAAGAGAAAATATATTGTTCACAAAACGTTGCTATTAAATTCTCTTTTTAAATATTGTTTGCTTGCTCTGTTATATTTTAAAAGAGAAATATTATTGATGGTTATTATGTTAAATTAAATTCTAACCCAACACTCAACACAGCTCTGCATAAATAGTGAATGATTCAAACAGTAGTCAGATCTTGAAAAGGTATTTCAGCCGAATGCAGCCACGCTAGACAATTATTGTCTCCCCAAAGAACTAAACGTCGAAAAGTCCTGCGCTGCTCTCATCGAACCCAATCCAGCGATAATGAATAAATCATCGGTCCATTTTGCGGGGCCCTACTAACACTACGTCTTCCAATAGGTACGTGCTAGCCATTCGAGGACTTTATTGCCCCAACGGCTGACTTCTAGTAGGTACGTGCTAGCCATTCGAGGACCATATTGTCCCAACGGCTGACTTCTAGTAGGTACGTGCTAGCCGTTCGAGGACTTTATTGTCCCAATGGCCAACTTCTAGTAGGTACGTGCTAGCCATTCGAGGACTTTACAGTCCCAACGGCTATCTGTACAGCCGCCCTTTTTGAGAAGACGATAATATAATAATATTATTATCATTGAAATATAGGTATTCAAAGTAAATTCTTACTATTTCGTAGTATTTTCTCTTTGTGCTATATCTCTTTTTATATCAATTAGGTTATTTAAGAATTTTAAATATAAAATCTCTAGTTGCTAATGTTTTGTATTTACTATATGGGTAACATTACATATTACTTCGCTAATAATTAATGATGTTAAAATATATGCTGTAGATTATATGAAATACAAAATAAATAAATGTTTAATAATAAGCATATCGCAAAACAAAATTAAAACGTCGTATTGAGTAAGTGTAACGCAAATTTTAAAAGAAATTATCTGTTTGTTACAGAGACAATATGATCTGCTTATCACAAAAGAACCTTGCCTCCGTGATCGACATTCCATGAGATGGAATTGTTAATGTTGTATATATTCATCTCACACTTTTGATATCAGTGATATCAAAAGAGGTGGACCTGTGACCCCGAAACTGTTTTTTATTTTACTATAATTAGCAGTAAAGACATCTAAATAAATTGTATTATTTATTAAACATTGTAAAATTAGTAATTTAAGTAATTTGCAGTGAGTGTAAAAAATGAAAGTAAAGTATTATTTTTAATATAACTTCTGCGCCGTTATTTTGATGACCCATATAGCCGAATGGCTAGTGACCCTGACTACTAAGATAGAGGTACCTACCAGGATTCAAACCCGGGGTTTGAATCCTGGTAGGTGCATTTATATGATGAATAAGGATGTTTTTTCCGAGTCATGGATGTTTGTATGTATTTATGTATGCTTAAGTAAGTATATTGTATTCAATATATCTTTGTCTTGTACCCTTAGGCTATGCCTAGTTTGGGGCAAGATAATTTGTGTAAAAAGTGTGTGTGTAATAGGTGAAGTGGCAGTATTACTGTTGAAAAAATGTTTCAAATGTAAACTATAATATGCAAAACAAGTTGACATACAACAGATAGTCACAAAATTGTGAATAGATTTAACGCATGCTTAAGCTATTGAGCGACCCAGTTATCCGTTCAACTATCCCTGTTAGATATATTTAGCCTGCTATGATAGGTTTTATAAAAGTGTGAACACAAAGATTTGAATAACCGGTATCGCGATGAATATTTTAATAAAACGCAACCAGTTCGCCGATGAAAATCTGTTGGAATTTTGCATCAATTGTGAAAACGTCGAAAAAAATTGATGATGCTAGTAAACCTCTATTTTGAGCATTGCACGCAGACTAACACAAAGTGACATACAAATCGCGAGTGTAAAGCATAGCCTGCCACGCACAATAAACTAATAAACCTGGCCTGTTTTCATCGGTTGGCTTTTTTTCTTTTATCTATGAAAATAAGAGAAGAGACGAGCATGACGTTCAGCTGATGGTAATTGATATGCCCAGCCGATTACAATGCAGTGCAATTCAGGATTATTGAAAAACCCAAAAATTCTGAGCGGCACTACAATTGCGCTCGTCACCTTGAGACATATGATGTTAAGTCTCATTTGCCCAGTAATTTCACTAGCTACGACGCTCTTCAGACCGAAATACTGCTTACACATTATTGCTTCTCGGCAGAAATTGGTGCCGTTGTGGTACCCATAATCTAGCCGGCAACCTGTGCAAAAGAGCCTCCCACTGAAAGCAAGAGGCTGGCAGCAAGAGGCTCTATCCAGACGTATAAATTATCTAAGTCGCATTGGATTGCAACAAAACAAAATTACTTTATTCATCTAATTATTTATTTAAATAACACGTATTCATTCCAAAAATAATTTATTGCATATTTAAATTATATAATCTATTGTTTCTACGCTGTAAAATAGTCTTTTTTGTATATAAAAAAAATATTTAATTAAAAATTTCTTTCATGAAATTCTCCACTCGTAAATAATATCAGAACAAAACCTAACACATTAAGAGTAATTAATACTGAAGTTTGTTAACATGATCACAACTTAGACATTGCAAACTTATTACAACCTAACAGACGCTCGCCCCGACTTGAAAATATTTTAATATTTCTGCTATGAGAACTTTCTGAATGAGACGAGCAGGACGTTCAGCTGATGATAATTGATACGACATGCCCATTACAATCCAGTGCCACTGAGAATTTTTGAAAATCCCCAAAAATTCTGAGCGGCACTACAACTGCGCTCGTCACCTTGAGACATAAGATGTTAAGTCTCTTTTGCCCAATAATTTCACTAGCAACGGCGCACTTCAGACCGAAACACAGTAATGCTTACACATTACTGCTTCACGGCAGAAATAGGTGCCGTTGTGGTACCCATAAGCCGCCCACTGGTGAAGTACAAGCGAGTAAAAAGCTTAGAAATATATATTATGATAACTTTTTTTTTTATTTAATGTATGTACAAAATAAATTATATAAAATTTAATTTTTAATTAAATATACCGGAGCGCTTTCAACAAGCTACAGAAGCGTGACAGACTTTTTTATTTATTTACTATGACAATATGTATTATTACAATTTATTAATATATAACCGCCGAAAACATACCGCGGATTGTCTAGCCGACATGTTTAGTAAAATACTATAATTTAACTAAATTTTTTTAAATTTCGAATAATATGACAGCGTGCAACCCAGAGCTGCTCGACTTGTCGGGGACCCAGTGCTCTGCGAACAGCTCGATCACCTGGCGTTGCGTAGAGACGTCGCTTCATTGTATCTTCTACTGCATTTATCACGGGGAGTGTTCCGAAGAGCTGTTTGACCTGATTCCTGTGGGCGGCGGTTATCAGGTACGTTAATTTCTCCTCCTCTTCCATAAAAAATAAATTAATTTTACTTATGAATATTTAATTAAACCTATAATTACATAATATATTTTCATGAATATGTGGCCATTTTTGATGTTGGTTTAGGAAGAGAAATCAATTCTCAAACCAGTGTGGACACATAGAATGAAAAAACAGTAATTCAATACATTGTTCTATCGATTGCAATAAAATATGTTCCTCGTCACAACATTCGGCTTTATTACTAGGCATATAAGTCACACAATCCCACTGTATCCACTTACTGTTAAATAGTCGAACTAAAATAAACGCTACAACTGAATTAATAAGTGGAAGTAGATATATCATGGCTCCCCGATTACTAACTTAAGTATTTATTAATTTAATATAATATTTAAAAAAGTATTGTCACCCTTGCACGTGTACGAGTATGTGTATGTTAGTGTATTTAAATGTGTATGATTATGTGTGTTTGTGAAATTATATGTATACGAGTGCGTGTATGTGTGTAAATGTGGGCGAGTGTTTATGGCATGGAAAAAAATCTTTTAGAAATAGAAATATCCAGTAAGCGTAGTTCAGATTCGCCGCAGTAAGTTGCTTAACTAGAGCTAAGATCACTCAATGACAGCACATTAACGCTTACTCAACTCCAGTTATCAAAGGAGGCTCTATGAAATGGCACAGACCTCCGAGCAAATTCCATCCGATCAATTAAGCTATCAATACACGATGGAATCATCATTACTAATAATTGCACCAATGTTGAATTCCTTTTTGTCAAAGACGACATTGAATAAGTTCTTTATATTTTCATTCCTATTGATATAAAGGCATTCTTAAAGTTGATACATTTATATACCAAAATACTCTACATCTTCAGTTATGTTCCAGTAGTTTCATCAACATGGTAAAATTAACAAGACAATACCACATACACATGACTGTTCAGTTAACAAATGATCGTTGACCATAGAACAGTTCAAACTTTAACCATTAAGAGTTTTTCTGGAAAATCCTAGGACTTTTTTTATGAAAAAAAGAGACGAGGCTAGTATGACGTTCAGCTTGTGGTAAATGATACTCCCTGCACATTACGATGTAGTGTCGCTCAGGGTTCTTGAAAAATCCAACAATTCCGAACGGCATTACAATTGCCCTCGTCACCTTGCGACATAAGATGTTAAGTCTTATTTGCCCAGTACTTTCACTAGCTACGGTGCCGTTCAGACCGAAACATAGTAATGTTTACACATTACTGCTACACTGCAAAAATAGGCGCGTTGTGGTAGCCTAGCCGGCATTCTGTGCAAAGGAGCCTCCCACTGGTAAAAATTATGTATTAACCGCGGTACTGGCTTTCACATACATAACAGCCCGGAAAGGAAATTTTAATAAAAGCACTCTTCTAATTAAGTTTACGATCGAACCTTATGGCACTTTATTGTAGGTAATTTTAATAACTTTACAACCAGTATTTCATCAAATATGTTTTGAATACCTTATATAATTAAATAAAACATAATTTAGAAGCTTTTACTCAAATTTTAATTAAGTATAATCATTTCATTTTAATTATTGTGTACAAATTGCTCTGTTAATTTTAACATAACCCGATCAAGCTTCACATAGCCAACTGTGTTTCTAGTAAAGAGTTATAGTAAAAATGTAGATACACAAATAAAATTGGAAAAGAAAATTTATGAACGATGCGGGACTCAAAGAAGCCACAACCAGAGAGTTGAGCAAAGACATGCTAGAATTATCAATAATGAACGCGAGAGGTCGCGGGTTCGAGTACCGCAGTGTTCATAAGTTTTGTTTCAAATTTTATTTGTGTAATTAATCCCAGAAAACATTGGTATCAGTTTAAAAAATTAACACAAACTTTGTAAGCGTTATTTGTACATGTAAAAATTACCGCAACATATAAGGCTATTGAAATTCATAGACGAATTTCACTGTTATAATAAATCGATTCCAGTTAAATTTAAGCTCACTGGATTTGGATCCAATGTGTTTCAGTTTTATTTAAAATTCATAACGCTTCAATAATTCAACTAACACAAATAGTTGTCTCAGTTGAACGCTCTACTGGTTTTACAGTTGAGTGTGTTGTTTATTCAATATTTTTTCGCTGGCGATTTGAATATTAGAAATATGAATATTATTTGGATGGAGCGGTCGTGTCGTACATTTATTGTTGATGCCATAGTAACATTTCATAAATTTCTTTCAAGGATTACGTATGTCAGCAAAATTATTGTTTAGTTAATGTGATTACAAGCGCTACCAATGTCATTAAGCAATAATAATGATACAAATTATTTAAGTTTTCTTTAGTGTTAATTCCGCCAATATTTGTCTTTAAAACAATTCGACACGTGTTTCGCCTCTACACGAGGCATCCTCAGGACGTGTTGTCTCGCCAAAATCTGGCACGAGACTGAATCAAATGAGCCGGAAGCCGCTCTTTTATACCCTCGTCCCATGCAATGACGCGCTGTGATTGGTCGGCTGTTGTGACGTATTACCCCCGGAAGAGACACGTAACAAAGGTGATGGGACTAAATTTGTTTGTTCATTCAACAATGTAAACATATTGTTATTTTTGTGTTTTATTATTTCTAATTGCTCTAACACATTTAAGCGAAATCCTTTTTCACATGTATGTAAAATATTAAAGTTATTATTGTTTCCGAGTGAGTGACCTGTATCAATTAAATGTTTCGCGAAGTGTGATTTTTCGGGATGATTATTCGTAAATGCGGCAATATGTTCCTTTAATCTAATTTCGAAATTTCGACCTGTTTGACCTATATATACCCCGTTATAAGTGTCACAAACTAGTTTATAAACGCCGGATTTTTCGGAATTATTTAATCGATCTTTGCCATTACATATTCGACTGACATTGTGATTCGTTCGGAAGGCCACATTAATATTGTTTTTCCTAAATATTTTAGCTATTTTATCCGATATCGGACCAATATATGTCAAACTACCCACATATTTAGTATTTGATTGTGGTGGGACGGGATAAAGTTCTGAATTAATTAAATGTTTTTGTTTATTTTTAATTAATTTGTTCACTAACTGTTTTGTATAGCCGTTGGAAACCGCGATTTGGTATATTGTATTAAGTTCTTTCGCGAAGCTGTCACGGGACAGTGGGACTGACATTAATCTGTGAACATAGCAGCGGAAGGCCGCTAGTTTATGTTGTACGGGGTGGCAAGATGACGCGGGAATAGCAATATCTGTATATGACGGCTTTCTATAGATTTTGAATTCTAATTTATTATTTACTCTTGTTAATGTCAAATCCAAAAAATTTAGAGATTGGTTTGATTCGAATTCCAATTTAAACTTTATTTTTGGGTGGATCTTATTAATTTTATTAATGAATAGATCGATTTGACGTTCGGTGCCTGTCCAGCAAATTATTATGTCGTCAACGTATCGGTAATAAAACAGGATATGTGGGTCTCTCACCACGTAATTACACTCAAAATTATCCATAAATATTTCAGCCATAATTGGACTTAATGGTGATCCCATTGCTAATCCTTCCTTTTGGCGATAGAATTGATTTTTGAATTTAAAATAATTTTGTTTCATACATAACCTAGTAAGATTGATGATGTCATCCCTTTCACCGGGATGTATCCTCTGTTTTTTAAACAGATCATCAAGGATAATTCAACTTTGTTCATATGGAACATTGGTAAATAAACTATCTACATCGAGAGACAATAATTTGGCATTTGGTGGAAGGTTGGTATTTTTTACTTTATTTATCAAATCTAGACTATTTTTCAAACTATACTGAGGATTGAATAATGATTTGATTTTTATTATTACGTTAAGTTTTTTGGCAAGGTCGTACGTCGGGGCACCGATATAAGAAACTACTGGACGGACAGGATTATTTTCTTTGTGAATTGTGGGTCGCGGATTCATGGGAACTACGTATTTTAATTTACTTGGAGAAATAAATGACGAATTTAATTAATTTAAAAATTTAATTTATTTAATAATAATGATATTATCATTTCACAGATCTCATCACACAGCCTTTCATCATCACAGAAGCCTTTAATTAATTCCAACAACGTTCAAATACGTAATAATATAATCTTAACACTACGCGTATAATATAAGTCTCCTCCAGCTTACTGTATGTTTCCCTCTTCTGTGCTTTTCCTCTCAATTCTTTTCCTGCTATTTTAGTTATGTCATCTACCCCTCTGTTTCTTGGGCGGCCTCTTTTTCAGCGCCACTTTTGTGTTACAGCGTATTCAAGAGCATCTATCAAATTTATCCTTTTCCTAATGCTGTCACTTCTAATGTTTTGAGTTTTATAATTTTCAACATACTCCTTTCCATCGCTTTCTGGCAGGTCACTAGTTTTGTTTTTATTTTTGAATTGTATGTCCACGTTTGACAGCCGTATGTGAGAGTCGGTAGAATCCATAACAATCTTTTTGTGATGCAGAGTGAATGACCCTTTTAAAATTTATTTTAAGCTCCAGAATTTTTTCTAGCTGTTATCTCTAAATGACAATAATTTTCCTAGTAATATGTAGCTATTTTCGTATTCCAAAGATGTGTAAGCCGTTTTTCTTTTATGATAATCTCGTACGCCGACCAGTGTAAGTTATCGAAAATTAGTTGTAGTACTGCTATATTGTACTGCTATGCTATATAGGTGCTATATCGCTATGTCGGTGACTTTGGTTTTGACTACAGACTTTATTTCTTGATTATTTTATTCTGAGTAAACAAGATGAATCGAGATTTTTATAATTTGACGCGCACTGAAATATGTGTATATAAAAGTTGCAATAATTGCAATGACTTAAAAACATTTTACATATGTAGACCTATTCAATATTTATTTGAAATTGATTTAAAGTAATTTCAGAAAGAAGCATTGATAGATGAACGAATATTTATATTTTTTACATTAAAAAAGAACGGGAGTTAAAATATAATTTGATAGTATTATGTGGACAGATAAGCACATAAGTGAAATAGCGAAATTGCTAGAAACTCTCAAAAATAATAAATCCAGAAACAGAAATTAGTAAGTCTTTGGGACCATGTACATGCTTTTACAACAAGATCCCAGAAAATGTTCAAAACGAACGTATTACGAAATCAAAAAGTATTGTAAAAAAACGTTACTAAAACATAAATGACCCTCTTAATGATACCACAGATTGGGAATGGAGAAACCTCAAGAAGATAAACCCTCAAGCTATCGAATAATTAGTTTTATTGTACGATTTTTATGAAAAAAAAAAGAAGCCCGCTGAGTTTCTTCCGCCCGTTCTTCTCATGTTCAGGCATACTTTTAGATTAGTTGGAAGTTTTTCACTTTCAATAAATTATATTATAATAAGAACACTTTTACGAATTAAATTATTTAAAACAATTAGGCGGTCGGGTGACCAGCAGCCAGCACGTCCGATACTTTCGACTGCCCCAACAAGAAGTGCCTAATAGCTTACTACCAACCTTAATAATACGAAACTACCAACATCATAATAAAGTGACATCATTATGATTTGCATGATAAAATTACAATTAATTAATTACTAAAACAATATAATATTAACAGGCTACAAATGATTATAGTAATATTATCATAACTGAATGTTGTTACTAATTGAAATGTCGATTAACCATTACAGTATCATATCCTATTTTGTATAAAAATATTTGTATATGAATATCATAAACGTTAATATATAACTGGTATACATTATGAAACAGCAATACCATAATATTCAGCCCACAAAAGGGTTTCGACCTGTTACATTTGTTAAAGTGAAATCCAGTACAATGAGATTCCAACAAATTGCTTAGATAAATATCGTGCTGAAACAAAGGGTTCACTTCACTTTATTATGTAAATGTAAGCAAATATACGCCCGCTTGTTTGCGAATACGAGATAACGGATTCATAAGAATTTCTTCTCATAGCTAGGTATTTTTTATTCAGCGTTTAGTGTCATGCATAATGCTCGCTTAAGGCTGGGGATTGAGCCAATGGCCTTGAGGGATCGAGCGGAGCTAGGTTACCTCTCTCGCACAAGATCGCCATAACATTACAACAATAATACAATTTCTTAACAAAACTATGACATGTAAAATAGTAATGTACAATTAATACATTTTCGTACAATTTTTATTCAGATTGCTTCCTTCCCACAAGCACACAGCCGGTCCGATGTTCGAGTCTCCTTAGCAGACGCCCCGTGACTGTTGTTGCGTAGTCTTTCCGGCCTCCACGGCTCATGTCCTATGTCGCTGTAAAAGCCATGGCTAACAGCATAGAGGAGGTTTTAGTCGGTATGGGATGTCTGCTTGCACGTACACTCGAGTCCGACATATTGGTGTAAATACGTAAATGTATTTTCCTCCTCTCGAAAAAGCAAAAAAATTAAAAAATAAAATAAATGTAGATTGCATGATTAGCATGGTGCCTACTGTAAAAGTTAAGGGTAGTTTGGTAATTTTTACCACTCTGTCTATTAAAATTAGAAATGAAAAGAAAAATGAATTTTAGGTAGGTAAGACACCTAGACTCTAGACCCTAAAATATGATCGAGCAAGGCAATGTCTGGTCCATTCATTATGCTCGTGAACGGGCGCTGCTTGTGGTGACTATATGATCATGTGATTATAAACTCTGCTTCATGTTCCTTAAATAAAAAGCCATTTAATGTATTACTTATATTATAATATATATTTTGTATAATCACTAATAAAATGCTTGTATATAGTTCATTTATCTACTGTACTCAATATCTCTCGTGTTTTTACTTATTAATTACTTATTATTTGACGTTTGAGCATTTTATTGCACCACTTTATGTGTTATAATGTATGTAATTGAAATTATTTGTAGAACGATGAAGCAGTAAATATTGTTTTAAAAAGTGACAATGAGTTTGCCACTTTACACATACCAAAAAAGAAGAGGACACTGTCAGTAAATATTGTCGAAAATCCATTCTCTCTACAGCATATACCATCTGCGAGGCAACAAATGGCGCTTAACTTCACAATGACAACTATGACAAATCTATCTCGACTCCTGTACACCGCGCCCCCCCTGAAAACATACTCTTGCAAAGATGACCAAACGTGGTAAGTAATTAAATAAAAAAAAATAACTTTACCACAAATACTTTATGTAAAATTCCTTAAAAAAGTATTTTATTTTATTACAAATTTTCAAGTATCAAGTATCACATAATTTGCAAAAAAATATATGCACAGAAGAGCCTACATGTTTATATAGTAGACTATATTATAATTCAACGTATACGGGCACACATCAAAAGAATTGCTTTGATTGATCGCCGGTAGAGGTGGCAGCTCCGGTTAACTTAATTAATTTATTCACAGCACGCCTGTACACGAAGCTGTGAATTTATTTATTTGTAGGGTGAATTTATACGTTGTCAGCTTCTAATTAATAGTTTTTGTGTTAGCAGTACTAATGAGTTCAAAGGTCATTTGAAGTTAATGAGCGTACGATCCCACTACTTTCATAAACGGTGTATTTTTTTTATGAAAATAAGGGACGAGACGAGCAGGACGTTCAGCAGATGGTAGTTGATACGCCCTGCCCATTACAGTGCAATGCCGCTCAGGATTTTTGAAAAACAACAAAATTTGTGAGCGACACTACAACTGCGCTCGTCACCTTGAGACATAAGATGTTAAGTCTCATTTGCCTAGTAATTTCACTAGGTACGGCACCCTTCAGACCGAAACACAGTAACGCTTACACATTAGTGCTTAACGGCAGAAATAGGCGCCGTTGTGGTACCCATAATCTAGCCGGCATCCTGTGCAAAGGAGCCACTGGTATTATGTGAAGCCATGATTTTCTTTCCACAATGTGTCTTTGTTAATTAAATTAAATCTTAGTTTAATTGTACAATATTACTTTGTAAACATATTTATTCGACGAAAAAGCCCGCTGAGTTTGTTGCGCCCATTCGTCACAGGTCTGAGGCATTAGTTTTGGTTTTTGAGTTTCAGCAAGTGATGTCACATCATATATTGATGATGATATATTGATGATCAAAATATTTTGATGAGAATTTTATAGACGGAAATGTAATCACTTAGTTATTTTGTCGTAATTGTTTGATATTATATATTTAACATTTTGGATGTTGACTATTGGTTGTCCTATAAATAAATAAATAAATAAATTTTGCGTTTGTCTAAACTGATGATTCATCGCATGGTGTTGATGTTTAATTTAATCGTGAAGTTAAATCTGCCACTAAATATCCTCAGCCCATATAGACTCCACGGAATACATTTTTTTTATGGAAGAGGAGGGACAAGCGAGCGTGCGGGTAACCTGATGTTAAGTGATCACCGCTGCCCGCATTCTCTTGCAATACCAGAGAAATAACAGGAGCGTTGCCAGCATTTAAGTAAGACGCTTCTTTTAAGGTACCCATGTCAAGGTACTCATTCCACAGCTTTGTAATACGTGGAAGAAATTTCCTTGAAAATCGCTGAGTGGAGGAATGCCATAACATGGAGTCCATATGGACCATGACAATAGTCACCTTTTCCTTTAACCTCCTATTCCAAAAGTTAAGTATAAAATTGTATACATTATATGGACATGAAAGTCTAAAACTACCACCATTTCGGAAGTTTTTGCCTCAGATCTGAGAAAAACGGTTTTTTTTATATGAGAGGGGGTAAACGGGCAAGAGGCTCACTGGATGGGGAGAGGTGAGGCAACCGCCCATGGACATCCGCAACAACAGGTGAGTCGAGAAATGCGTTGCCGGCCTTTAAGGTGGGTGGTGACGTATCTGTTCGGGAAGACCGCTGCCGGTAGTTGATTCCACAAAGTGGCTGTTCGAGGCAAGAAATTTGGGATAAAATGCGCGGTTGTGGAATGCCAGACGTCTACGTGATGCGGATGGTACTTTGCACGTAATGTCCGGTGGTGGAATTCGGCCGCTGGAATCAACCCGAACAGCTCCTCTGAGCACTCCCCGTGTTAAATGCGGTAGAAGATGCACAGAGAACCCACATCTCTACGCAATGCTAGAGAATCAAGCCGATTGGAGATGACTTGATCGTCGATGATTCGAGCCGCTCTTCGTTGTATGCGGTCAAATGGAAGAAGCTGGTACTGGGGATCACCCGCCCAGAGGTGAGAACAGTACTCCATGTGAGGCCGAATTTGCGCCTTATAAAGTTGCAGGCGGTGGCTTTTAGTGAAGTACTGTCTCGCCTTGCTAAGTACACCAAGCTTTTTTGGGGCCAGTTTGGCCTTCTCTTCAAAGTGACCACGGAACTGAACGTCGCTCGGTATATCGACGCCAAGTATGCCAATACAGGCTGTGGCAGTTAGAGGAGTGTTCTCGAATCGAAGGGATATGACAAAGGGAGACTTTTTAGTGGTAAACGCACAAACTTGTGTCTTCTTGGAGTTGAATTGGACTAAATTTTGTCAGCCCCATTCCAAGACTTTGCAAAGCATAGTCTCGATTTCAAACACAAGTTTGTTCCGGTTCTCGTCGACGCTATCCCGGGACATGTTGGCACGGCCGGTGTAGGAAGCATACTTCCTACACCGGCCGTGCCAACATGTCCCCTGTTCTGTCGTCCGCATAGCAATGAATATTGCTGATTTGCAGCATATCATTGATATGAAGAAGAAACAGCGTAGAGAATAGCACGCAGCATTGCGGGACACCAGCGTTTATGGTTTTTAAGTCGGAGCATGCACCGTTGATAACAACCTTGATGCTCCGATCAGCCAAAAAGCTAGTGACCCATTTGCACAACTTCTCGGGAAGCCCATAGGATGGCAGTTTCGCTATAAGCGCTTTATGCCACACCCGATCGAAGGCCTTCGCTATGTTCAAACTCACCGCCAACGCCTCTCCCTTCGACTCAACCGCTTGCGCCCATTTATGGGTGAGGTATGCAAGAAGATCACCAGCTGAGCCACCCTGACGGAAACCGTACTGGCAGTCGCTGATCAGCTGGCGCCCCTCTAGGTATCCCAAGAGCTAGTTGGAAGAAACTCAATGGGCTTTTACTTTTTTCAGATAAAAATTAAATACAGTCCAATTTATAATTTAAATAGCCTGACGGCGATCGCTCCATTTCCAATCTGTGGTATCATTGAAAAAGTAATTTATGTGATAGTAACCTTTACCACATAAACACCCATTAACAGTTCTTTTGAATTTCTTAATACATTTTCTGAGATCATATAAAACCACAAAATACTTAGTAATTCGACTTAGCCGAGTAGTGGGCATAAGTAATTTATAACATTATGATTTCTACAAAATTCATTTATATGCCTATGTATATATATAACACTATCAAGAATACATTGAGAGCCAGCAGCTAAAATGTTCATTTTGCTTTTAAATGAATCTTTTGATTGTCAATATAATATTGTAATTGTCTTAGGTACAGAACAGAGGATATGTTACTTGAATTACTGTTTTTTGCGATGAACTTTACTCATCAGCTGTTCTTTTCAAAGTTGTTTTACTTCAAACAAACTAAGTAAAAGTTTATGTACATACCCTACTTAAGTGGCTGATAAACTTTCTGTTTAAGGTCGTTAAGCGTTGTTTGTGTAGGACGCCAGTAAAAACATGGTTACAGTGTTTTTAGAAATTATTTATTTACGTCACACTTCATAAGGTTTTCACGAGACACCTAAAATAAGCACTTTACTATTTTATAAGCTGTGTATAAATTTAACCTTTATCTACAAATGGAACTTCAAACTTGGAATGAAAATGGAAACCTTCTACGTATTTGTACCAGTTTAATTTACTTGATAGTTTGTACACGTATCGAAGATCTACGACAGTATTTATATTTATAAGCTTAGCCTTATATCAAAAACAGGATCACAAGGCTAAATATTATATCGTAATACATTCGATATAAAACCAAATGGAGTGTCGTCGCTATAAGTACTTTTCATGCTTTTTGAGAGAAAAAAAGATAATAAATAGTCAGTATAACACTTAAATAAACGCTTATTTTTCATGGAAGAAGAGGAAAAATAGGCGAATTGGTTACGTTTCATTGAAGATTGATGCATTTAATTCTTCACGTGAAGTTAAATGATCATAGCAAAGCACATTCTCCTGCATCACCAGAAGAATCACAGGGGTGGTGTCAGTCTATCGAAGGTGTAGGCCTATTTTAATGGTATCTTTGTTGTATTGTTGTGGAAACCAAAGGAGGTCATTCCAAAGTTTTGTTGAACTAAGCTTAAAGTTCCTTAAAAATCTCACTGTACAGAAACGCCAACACATCCAAACGCTGAGGAGGATATGCATATCTGCGGCATGTCATGCGAAGGTAGAATTTAGTGAAAAGAATATAGTCAAAAAGCACTTCGAAGCACTTACCATGACAAATATTGTAGAAGAGACGACTCTTTGCAACAGAGAGTATTGTTATAATAATATAGAGAAGAAGAATAGAAGATAACAGCCACTCCACAACCAGTTACTTGAATTAGATTAATCAATTAGATTGTATAAAAATACGCAATTATTTCCATACTTTTTAGTGCATATTATATATTGTTTTAGAAAAGTGTTTCTGAAGTCAATTGTTTTTTTGTTATTTTATTAAAAATAAATTTTTACATTTTTAGTGAACATCATCTGAACGTCCTGCTCGTCTCGTCACTTATTTTTATTAAAAAAAAATCCGTTGACAGGGATATGTATGTTGCGCCCAGTGAGAAAGCTGGTGGTCCAATTACATAAAATTGAAACGAAATGCAAACCAAACTTAAAAGAAGAATAAATTCATTTTTTCTCCTATTGCGATATATATTCCACAGTAAGATATCTTAATAATAGGTTTTTATTATATATGACAAACTGGTAAGAGATTTAAAATTTTTGTGTAAATTTATTTTAAAATTTTATGTATTCATTTAAGGTTCTCCATCTCAAATAGACCTAGAATCACCGCGGCAGAAAAACTTTATTTGGTGAAACGTGGGAGAAAGTATATTTAGAACCGAACTTTGCGTAATAAAACAGGTTAATAATAACAGCAGTAAAAATACATTGTACTATATTGGCTTCCTTAAAAATATTAAAATAAAAATAAATATTAATGACAGTATTTTTTGTAAGAAGGTTCTTTAATAACAATAGTTATTTTAACAGTAAATCTATTTATAATATGTTATATTATGCGTTTTAAATATTGTTTTGCTGAGATTAACTTGTTAGTGTATCTCTAATAAATAAATAAGTTACAATAATTGAACTAAAACCGCCATTACAGCTTAGCAACAGAATCGAATCAAAAATATTCAATTTTAGAAAAACGTATAAACTTTTTATTTAACCCCATTGAGTCACTAAAGATACTGAAAATATTTTCAGAAACTCACAGGACTTTAATCCTTATATCCGAAACATTTAAGGCGATACTAAATTTTCGCAGCAGTTTATAATTGGATACCCAACGATCCTTCTCTGATGTTAATTAGTCTCATGAGAATGGGATTAAGCTCTATAGCTCAAAGAAAACCAAATTTTCTTGATAAAAATATTAAGTTACACACATTTTTATTCTTATCACTAGCTGACCCACCACCAGACACTGTTCTGTCAATAGAATAAAAATATTATGACCTATATCTGATGTAGTCTAAAGTTAACAGAAATGTATAATCTTATTTAATTAGTTAAAAATGAAACAAATACGTATTCCTGAATGATCATACCCTTCAACTACCTTACCTTGTTTGTAGTAGGCAAGACGGTGCGGAGAAGGGTTGTATCGTATCAAGCAATCAATCAATTATATGATGTAAAAGAGAAAAATATCTAACTTATTTAAAATGATAAGGATTGATGTAAATTTTTATATTATCATTTCAATTTTATACTATATGTTAGGCTTAAGAGATAGATATGTGCCATATACGAGTATAAGATACAGAATTCCCCGATATATTACTTTATTATATCCCAAAGACAGCGTTCTCGTTGAAAGCTCACAGACTATTTATTTTTTTCAGACACCTCCAACACATATCGTTTATGTATGCAAAAAATCATACAAAAACTTAACAAATTATATATAAAAACCGTCCTCAAGAACTATATACATAAAAACGTGAAAACAACATAAAAATAGCTGCAGTCGATTTTGAATTTAACGTAAACAGATATACAGACAGACGCGACGGAGGAACTTAATTATAATATTTAATGATTACACTTGCCCTAATGCCAATAAAAGCATCTATAATTTGTAAAAAGGTCAAAATGACAACCTACCTCAGTGACTGTAAGTTTTTCAAGTCACAAAAAAAAATTGGAACAGCAAAAAATTATGTAAAAGTATTTTTCTATCTAATACTCCCTTGCATAATAATAATTCCTCTTCAAAATCTGAAAAATTTATAAATATATAACACTAATCGCAAATCTTGTCGTCTAGTATTTTATGTGCTTCAGAGATTTATTAAAGCTGGTGTCATACTTTTGCTCTTAATAGTGATTTTCATTATTATAACACTAAAAATAAGGGATTGCTTGTAACTAATTCTAGTAGGCTTCATAGGATACATAATAGCATTAAGGGTAAATGTATACACTTCTATAATAAAATCCCATCCACTGTTCAGGCATTATCTATAAATAAATTTAAATGTTTTTTAAAAAAATGGCTCTGTCGTAAATCCTATTACTCCATAGCTGAATATCTAAATGATCGGACAGCCTGGGACTAGATTGTGATTATTTTATAGCGATAGAAATGACTGTACCATATTGTATATTTTAATTGAAAAGAGCGCAAAAAATGAATGCTGGGAGAGTTTCTTGCGCCGCTTCTTCTCTATCAGAGCGCCATTTGTTTCCGAAGCGTTAGTAGTATCTAGTATAATAGAAATGATATGCAAAAGAATTCTAAAGGAATCAATTTTGAGAAAATAAATGCCCTTTATGCCTTTTTATACCTTTTACTAAGGAAATGTAATGAGCTCTAACATTTTTGTTGCAGTTTTATTTAAGATTTCTGGGAAATGCACTTTCAATATATTTTGTGGTCTGGGATCAGAAAAGACAGCATGAATGATAAATAGAAGTTTATAGTTGCCATTATTCGAATAATATAAATGACGTCACCCATTTGATATTATTATCTAGTCAGAGATTCCATAAAATATTTCTTCGTTTAATGTCAAATATTTATTACCTTGTCGTTCGTGTTTAGTATTTCTGTGGTTTGTAGTAACTAAATAAAAAAAAAATATTTGACTATTACGATATTTAAGACCAACATAATATTACACTTAAAATATTTAAAATGATATTTACGTGCTTCATCGCTGGGTGTGAAGTCGTACTTATATATCTTAGCGAATTCGTATACGCTACGAAAAGCCTACGACGTAGTACCACCTAATATAATTAGACAATAAAGTATCTTTTAATTTTTTTACTCAATATGAAATTATTTTGGAAATTAAATTTTACTGCAAAATAGATATTACGGGTCGAAAAACCAGTCTCTAATCAAGTCAGAAACCAGAATTTTACCAAATTTTCAAACCCGTAGTCTTGAAGTTTTCTTTCTCTTCGCATGTAGCATCATATATTCAACCTCAACCTTAACTGTTTTTTGTTTAGTTTTTCAGCTACTGCCAGCCCACTGATGAATATTAAAACTGTAATTTTGACCTTCATAAGAATAGGAAGCGTTTTGTGTCAGAAAGCAGTCAAGGCTCATTGAATAAATTATGATCACTTAGGCATAACAACAATAATTCGACGTGTATCAAAATTTCAAATTGCATACATTTTATGGTGGCAGAACTAAAAATGTTAGTACATTACAGTTCCGTCACATATTTCTACCGACAACACCAATGACTTAAAAATTTTAAAATTACTATTAACTTTGGTATAAACTAAGTTTTTAAGCGCTCACAAATCTTAATCTTAAAACTATATAAATAGTCATGAAACACTTCCAATTCGATATGACCATTTATTAATATAATATACTCTTCAAGAATTTGCTTAGCTGAATACTGTAAGCTTTCGATATTTTGTAAGCTTTCGATATCACACTCACACCCAACAGATAGGTATCTCCTCTCACTCTTCATTCACTTCACTTACATAAACAGAAGATGACTACCACAGACTACTACTACAAAGCCTTATATATGAGTACATAATATTAAATAGTTTTGTAAGATTCAAGAATTTCAGTAACCTTATTTAAAGTTATTCAAGGAGATCCTTTGCACAGTGGGAGGCTCCTTTGCACAGGATGCCGGCAAGATTATGGGTACCACAACGGCGCCTATTTCTGCCGTGAAGCAGTAATCTGTAAGCATTACTGTGTTTCGGTCTGAAGGGCGCCGTAGCTAGTGAAATTACTGGGCAAATGAGACTTAACATCTTGTCTCAAGGTGACGAGCGCAGTTGTAGTGCCGCTCAGAATTTTTGGGGGTTTCAAGAATCCTGAGCGGCACTGCATTGTAATGGGCAGGGCGTATCAATTACCATCAGCTGAACGTCCTGCTCGTCTTGTCCCTTATTTTCATAAAAAAAAAAGATCAACACTAAGCCGAAACACAATTTCCGCCTGATTCGTCGTTCTATAGACTTTCGTGTACATACTTTCGTTCATAGCATTTTATGTCAATGAATACTTTTATTCAAGAAATAAACTATTATAATGATAATAGTGCTTTATATTAGGTAGGTTTTCAGCCCGTTATGTCATTAACTACCTTAAAAAGTTCTGTTTGACGCACTAGGGGTGGAAATACAAAATAATAAATTAAAATAAATGCTAAAATTGTTCTAATTTAAGTAATCGTATTATTTTTCGGCACAGCCCTAATAATATCATTTTAGTCCAACAGTTACTTAAAATAATAATCATATTATTAGACTTAATTAATATTACTTACTATGCTATAATAATAAAAAGGCTTCATAACATTTCCATAATTAATAAGACGATTCTTCAACAAATTAAACTTAGATAAAATAATTTTTGACGAAAGTTATTGCTTCTCGACAGTCGCTTTTCCTTAATTATTCTGGACATGAAATATTCATCCGTAAAATATAATGTTTTCAACACAACAATGACTTCTAGATTTATCTGATAGAAAATTTAATTAATACTTATCATTATTCAATCCGTCTTATTAAAATTCAAACTTTAGCAAATGCTCCATTTGGAAACAGGATCATTTAATCTTTATTTATCTAAAGCGGCTTTACTCACTTTTGGTTTGTCGGAGTTGGTACCGACTAGTTTCGGACCATTCGGAGTACCATTCAGTGCTTCAATGCTCATCATCAATGCCAGCGCACCTCGCGCTACCCGCTATGTCAAGCCGCGCACTGCAAGCGCAAATCCGCAGTCTGAGACGGGACATCTCCGCAAACTCATTGCACTCATCCTGATGCCAACTCCGACAAACCGTGAGCAAAACCGTTTTAGAGAAAATAGAAAGTTTTAGAGAGAAATACAGTTTAATAGTTATTTGTTCAGCAAGTGAGCAAAGTTAATTTTGCTGCGAGTGCTGACTTTAAATAACGAATTGGCGAAGTAGTCTACTATTGAATAAAGACTACTGAGGTAGTGAGTGATTTAAAAAAATTTGCTCTCGTGTGAATCATACAACTTTTCACCTCGACTAGCGAGAAAAGTGTTATAGGTTATAGTAAGAGTAAGAGTAGTAACAATTAAGATATATTAAATTTTAAGTCTTTTAAAAGGCAATAGTAAAATTTATAAATCTAAATCTCGATAAGTAGCATATAAATTTTTGTGACAATGAGATAATACGCTAGGCTAAAATGAGTTTTGGAAAGCACCGGATCGCATTGTTTATTTTTTTAAAGCGAAGTAATTCCCGGATGTATGGTCACGTGGGGTTCGAAATTTAAATCACTTTGCCTCACGCTCGCAGCAAGAATCGTTTTTGCTGCGAGTTTTCACGTAGCAATAGCGCCCTTTTCGTGCTGTAGAGGTGAAAAATGTATTTAATGTTGAAATAGAGCACCTAAAAAGTTTTCTCGTGGAATATTGATACATTTTATAGATTTACTGTAATGTTATGATAAACTGTTTTCGTATTTCTACTTTACCACCCCGTATTTATGGATAAGAGAGATTCCAAAAGCAGCCAGGTATAAGCAGTAAATAAAAGTTCCACATTCCTGCAGAATGGCACTATGGGAGGAGGTATCTATCAAATTTAGGCTTTATTGAGGAAGAACAATGATTATTATAACTTTAAAAATACTTACAACATATTTTATGGAAACAATTGTTCTAGTAAGTACAGCTTCAAACGTCACACAATGGGGTCATTGAAAATCAGTATGTATATATGGACACAACTATTATTAACTGAGTGCACTCCAGTGTTGGAAGACCACTGCCACATTAAATATTGCTTTTTTTCTTTTGTGTCAGTTTTTCTTCCAAAATAAATTCATTTTCATTAAATTTCATTTCATTTCATTTAAATGTAGTTCTAATGAAGAAAAATACAAGAGAAATACAGATTATTACTTGTAGCTTCCTTTAAAATTTGCTCACATGCTACTGTAGTGCCAGCCAAATTTACATAACTTGGAAGCAAAGGTTCTCCTAGCCTGTATAAATACCTGTGTGAATATTTGTTCGTATATTTGCTGCTTGCGTCGCCCTGTTGGAAAAATGGAGTTCAAAAACTTTCTTTTAACAAAAGGAGATTTTCCGGCCCATTATTTACATGAATTAAATTTATGAAAGGATTTTTCCAGGTAAACTTACTAAATGAGAGATAATAATTAAGTCTCATTTTCATAAGAGGATCATTTGTATGAATGTCCTACGGTAGAACAACGGAACATAGTTTTCATGATAATATTGTTTCTTGTACATTTTGTGGATATAGATTTATACGAGATTTTTCGTCACATAGACATAAATAATGTATTTGATTATTTTATTAGGTGAATAGCATTACTAAATACTTCATACTACAATATCCGGACGACCGTGCCTTGCTTGAATTTTTAAGAATGTACAAAACTTGAACAAAAAAAACTAATAGGACATCTGGATTCGAACCGGGGTCTTCTGCGTTCCGGATCCGGATCACCCAATGTCCTATCTGAGCTATTATAGTCTTGTATATTGTGGCGAAATTTACCTTTGTATTCTAATGTTATTGTAGCAGTTTCATTTTAACACAGATAAAACTACATTTTTTAAAATTAAAACCTAGCTAGATCGATTCTCGCCCCCGAAACTAACTATCTGTATACTTAATTTCATTAAAATCGTTGGAGTCGTTTCCAAGATTCAGATTATACAGGGTGTCCCAAAGTTATGGTACATGAAGGGAACGTACCTTAAATGTCGAAGCTAGGCTATTTTACTGAAAGAAGACTTTATGTTATTTTTAAAAGTCAGTAATTCTGTATTCAAAGATTTTCTAAAAAATACTTGCCTCGTCTGAGAATCGAACCGACTTAAATGTAAAAAAAAACACCCTACTCTTATGATGCCAACCGAAAGAATGGCCTAAAACTAATAACTCTTCTTAAGTAACATAGTATTTTAAAAGAAAGTAGTCAATTAAGTGGGTATTTTTTGTAAATTAATTAATTAAATGCTCAAAATATGATCGCTCTTGTCTTACGCAAATCGCCAATCTTTTAATAAGTCTGCTGCCTGTTGATTTTCTTATCATTTTATGGTGAATACTCGATATGATATGGCACAATTCTGATTGTAACTCGCCCACGTTCTCGTATAGCTTTTTTTATAGCATATCTTTCACATATCCCCAAAAGAAGAAATCTAATGGTGTAAGGTCCGGGGATCTGGTCGGCCATCTAATCGGTCCATTCGTACCAATCCAAGTAGGAAAACATTCATTTTACGTTGTTCCTCTCTTTTAAAATACTATGTTACTTAAGAAGAGTTATTAGTTTTTGGCCATTCTTTCGATTGGCATCATAAGAGTAGGGGTGTTTTTTTTACATTTAAGTCGGTTCGATTCTCAGACGAGGCAAGTATTTTTTAGAAAATCTTTGAATACAGAATTATTAACTTTTAAAAATAACATAAAGTCTTCTTTCAGTAAAATAGCCTATCTACGATATTTAAGGTACTCTCCCTTCATGTCCCATAACTTTGGGACATCCTGTATATTTATATGAAAGAATTGCTCGTTTAAAGACAAAAGATGCATAATAATGTTATGATTTGGTCTCATAATATATTATAATATAATAGTGAAAAAAGTGGAATTTCAAAAACAAATATTCAAAGAAGAATGCCCATATTTCGCCTAGGCATAAAAGACATTTATTATTTCAAAATTAAAATAAAATACTAGATACTTCTACCGCTTCGGAAACAAATGGCGCTCTGAGAAGGAAGAAGCGGCGCAAGAAACTCTCCCAGCATTACGCTCATTTCACTAAAAATATACAATATTGTACAGTCATTTCTTTCGCTATAAAATAATCACATTCTAGTCCCAGGCTGTCCGATCATTTAGATATTCAGCTGTGGAGTAATAGGATTTACGACAGAGCCATTTTTTATTTATTTATTTATTTATTTATTTATTTATTTATTTATTTATTT
>CATIXQ010000034.1:4338789-4462865 GCA_949711755.1 Leptidea juvernica | reverse complement strand
TTATTTATTTATTTATTTATTTATTTATTTATTTATTTATTTATTTACTTATTTATTTATTTATTTATTTATTTTTTATTTATTTATTTATTTATTTATTTATTTATTTATTTATTTATTGGCAAACAAACAGCTTAAGTTATATACACATTGTAACACATAATTTATATTACACAAGCCAATAAAGTTTCCACTTAAATATAAACAAAGTAGGAGTGAATATAATACAAAATATAACGATTTTATATACAATTAAACATAAGGCGAAAAAAGTACACAAAAATACAAATGAAACAAAATTTATCAAATTTATCGGTTGGACATATTTTAGAATGTTTAAGATATTCTTTAATTTTTTTAGTTAAACATTTTTTATAAAACATTTAAATTTATTTATAGATAATGCCTGAACAGTGGCTGGGACTTTATTTAAGAAGTGTATACATTTACCCTTAAAGCTATTATGTATCTTATGAAGCTTACTAGAATTAGTTACAAGCAATCCCTTATTTCTATGTTATAATAATGATAAGAAGTTTAAATAATAGGTTTTTCTCATACGTCAAAATGAAATTAGTATAGTAATTATTTACTCAATTTTTGGCATAATCTCCCTATCGGTATCAATGATTTGAAATGGGCATTCAATTTAAAATATAATAAAACATTATATAAATTTTCCTGTAAGTGGCGGTGATGGAAATAAAGCCATCAATTTCTTTGAGGGTTGTGGTTTAACAAATGATTATAATTTAGGTACTACTGACATTTATAGATTCGAATCGATGTTTATGTATTAGAATCGATTTTGGCAAGATCACATACACTAAAACCGGTCTCGTAAGTGTTTTTTAGGTAATCGAATCTAACTAACAATCTTAATTTTTATCCATAAAAGCTCTTATCCCACATGTGGAGTCGGCACCTCTATTGTGAGTCTCAAATAAAAAAATTAAATATCGAATTTTTATTTATGTATTTATTACAGTAAGGGATGAGACGAGCAGAACGTTCACCTGATGGTAATTCATACGCCCTGCCCATTTCAATGTAGTGTCACGCAGGATTCTTGAAAAACGCAAAAATTCTGAGTGGCACTACAATAATTGCGCTCGTCACCTTGAGACATAGATCTTAAGTCTCATTTGGCCAATAATTTCACTAGGTATGGCGCCCTTCAGACCGAAACACAATAATGCTAAAACATTACTGCCTCACGGCAGAAAAAGGTGCCGTTGTGGTATCCATAACCAAGCCGGTTTCCTGTGCAAAGAAATCTCCCACTGAATGAATGTTTTTCGCATTTCACACTATCCGCTCAGTGCTAATCTGATTGAAGCTCTAAAAATTGACCATCGATTAGTAAGTGTTGGAGATTTATTTTTATTTAATAGTTTTAGCAGGATAAAAAAATACCTATCAATCAAAAGAAATCTTATAACTATATGTGATACTATGATTACAATAAATAAAACAATAATTACGGGGAAGTCTACCAAGATTTCCGCGTTGGATAGCTAGGATGATCCGTTGTCCGAAATAGCTGCCAGGGCTTGGGTTTTCAGTAACCCTATCGATAGATAGTATTTTGTTCATTCACCGTTCATTGGGGCCCCACGAGCCAAGTGTCTCGACGCTAAACAGCACAAAGATGTAAGACTTACTGAGACCAATATATTTGCGACGTTTGCTGTCTTCGATGATCGAAGTAGCAGCCTCCAACACCAACTGAAGTAACTTAGACATGAGAAGGAGCCACAATCAGCGCTCTTCCCTATGCCCAAGCCCCCATACCATCACTATGACAACATTAAGATAGCGGCATGTTCCCATCTCAACACGTGTAGTAAAAACGATGATTGATTTGAATTAAACTACATAAGACCACGTACCGCAAGACGCAGTGTTGGTAGGCCCCCCAAAAGATGGACCGACGATCTGGTCAAGATCATCAAAGGATGAGGGCAGCGCAGGACCGATCGTCGGGAAATCTTTGGGGGAGGCCTTCCAGCTGATGACGATGAAACTTCACTTTAACGCTGATATAATATTAACACGTAATTACAAAATATAATTAATTTATTCTAGAAAGTTTATATAGAGTTTTAAGTATTTTTTTACTTTAATTGTTTTTTTACATTACAGTACAACACAGAATTTGGAACTTATATATACAAATTATAAGTCAGCAATAAAAAATTAAAAGAAATATTACTAAGAATTCACAAACTAAAATATTTTAACTTTCACGTCACGTGATAAGTATTTCGGTGTAATATTATTTCATTCTGACTACAACCGTATAATTTTTTTAATAATTCTACGTATTTCATTAATATTGTAATAATAATATCAGTTCAAATTACAACAAAAATATTAATCTTAATACTAATCAAAATTATTCTTGATAATGTTATGTATATATTAATTAAAACATAGGCACATAAGTGAATTTGTTATAAACTGTCATATCCATAATGTTAACAATAGGAATAAACAATATTATATACTTATAATTCCTACTACTCGTTTAAGTAAATGACTTTTTCGATGATACCACAGATTGGGAATGAAGCGACCGCCCTCAGACTATTAAATAATTTATTTTACGATTTTCTTACGCCCGTTCTTTTTTGGTTTGAGGAATTTTGAATGGTAGTTTTTGATTTTCAATAAGTAATATTATATCTTATTTTGAATAAAACAATCACAACAATTAAGATATATAATATCTTACTAGAATGTGTATCAAAAATCCACTTAACGGCTCTAACGTCCGATTTAACTATGAAATAAACTCATAATTCAAGAGTGAATTCAATAGAACTCACGGGACTATGGCGCGAATCGGCAACGCACAGCAGTAGACATTTAGGCGCCGGTGACTTCAGTCACTAGTTGCACATCACTAGTTCAAGTTCAAACGCAACGCTCTTGCCAAAAATTAAACAGTACACTATCTGTGGTAATAAATTGGAAAGCCATTCGCATTTTAAACTATTTTTTTAACTGTGCAGTGCAGTGGTCTGTGGTACTAAAAAGTTCGTAATGTGAAAAGTTTTAATCTGAATGCGAGAACTTTTATTTTGGTAAGTGTTAAAGTTTAATATGTTTCACAAAGCATTGTTTTTTTTAACAAAAATATGTAAGGTAATAAGCAAACTTTTAACACTATAATTATTCACTGTGAAACATCTCCACTATTAAATAAGTTACAATTTAGAGTTAAGTCCCAAGGGCATTAAAATAATATCCTTGAGTTATAGAAGCTAACCATCGTAAAGTAATTTGATGTTAATTAATTTGGAAAACATAATGTCTTTAACAATTTCCGATATCTGAATTTGACATTGTCATTACTCTCCCGTGCCCTGAAGAGATTAATTAGTTTCCAAGTTTTAAGTTACTCAGTCTTCCGTTAGTATGATCAACTGCATTTAATATATACAAATATGTATACATACATTAAATGAAAACGTGGGTAGAACTAATATTTCTAAAGATTAAAGTAAATAATTGAAATTTTTAAATTGTCAAACAAATTAATTGTAAATACTTATGGAATACAAATTTTTTAACTGCCTACGTTTTTCATCTACGAGTTCTGACGGCTACGTTGTGGCTACGGCAAGGCGTTTGAGAAGTAGGTGCCAGTACCTACGCTAGCTCGCAGGATACTTACAGGATAATCCGAAATGATGTTATAAAAAATTAAATTATTTAGGTGAATTATGTATTTTTATTTATGTATTTTTTAAGGTTAAGTGCTGCATATAATAATCTGCAAGAGTTATCAGAGAGTTATTGGATATAGGTAATGAAATTATTTAGGCATTATCTATAAATAAATTTAAATGTTTTATTAAAAAGTGGCTCTGTCGTAAATCCTATTACTTCACAGCTGAATATCTAAGTGATCGGACAGCCTGGGACTAGATTATGATTATTTTATATCAATAGCAATGACAGTACAATATTGTATATTTTTATTAAAAAGAGCGCAGAAAAAGAATGCTGGGAGAGTTTCTTGCGCCACTTATTCTCTTTCAGAGTGCCATTTGTTCCCGAAGCGGTAGTAGTATCTAGTATATTAGAAATGACATCAAACAGAATTCTAAAGGCATTAATTTTGAGAAAATAAATGCCTTTTATGCCTTTTTATTGAGCTAATAGTACTTAACATGTTATGTCTCAATGTTACTAGCGCACTAGCGGTGCCGTTCAGAATTTTGAGTTCAATAAAGAATTAAAATTCAAATATTTTCTATTTTAATTACTCATTGATCGCGCTAAATTCATTCAAAAAAGTCTTCCACAGACCCGTACCGTAGAGTAGGGGTATCACAACGGCCCCTATTTCTGCCGTGAAATAGCAATGTGTAAGCCTTACTGTGCTTCGGTCTGAAAGGTGCCGTAGCTAGTGAAATAAATGAGATAAATGGGCAAATGAGACTTAACATATCATGATATCTTGTCTCTCTCAGGTATCTAGTTGGAGCGCAGTGGAGACCAATCCTTAATCTGAGTATCTTGTGTTTATTAGAAGACTTATATATATCATACATTTGCGATTCAATTCAGTACTTACCTCGTAGGCATAACTTCTATTCTTCTTGGAATTAATAACAATGTAATATTATGTATTCTCTGATAAAACCCGATACATAAATAAAAATTTTTGGTTATACAAATTAGTCTTCAGTCGGCTAATATTTTTAAATTCAAATTCAAATATTTTTATTTAAAATAGGATATGACATCACTTATCGAAAGTCAAAAACTACCATTCCAAAAAGAATGCCTCAGACCTGAGAAGAATGAGCGCAACAAACTCTTTTTTTCACCAAAAAATATGTTTAAAAAGTAATATTGTACAATTAAACTTATTATTAAATAGCCTGTGGGCGGTCGCTCCATTCCCAATCTGTGGTATCATTAAGAAAGTAATTTATGTTATTTAAGACATTTAAGTTATTACCACACAAAACTTTTTAACAATACTTTTGAATATCGTAATACTTTTCTTTTGAAAATTTTCTGGGATCTTGTCGTAAAAGCATATAAACCAACTATCTACCTCCACCTCTAACCATCAACATAATATAATGTAGTCATAACTATATTATAACCTAAACTCGTGAATATTTTTAAAGTAATTTTCGGAAATACGGCAAAATATACATTGCATTATTGTGAGGACGTATTGTTTATTATATATATTTTGTTTCAAATAAGAGTCGAGATTGGCAGGACGTTCAGCTGATTTTAATTGATACGACAATACAATGCAGTGCCGTTCAGGCTTCTCGAAAAACCTCACAAATTCTGAGCGGCACTACAATGATTGCGCTCGTCACCTTGAGACATAGGATGTTAAGTCTCATTTGCCCAGTAATTTCACTAGCTAAGCTGCCCTTCAGACCAAAACACAGTTATGCTTACACATTACTGCTTCACGGCAGAAATAGGCGCCGTTGTGGTACCCATAATCTAGCCGGCAAAATGTGCAAAGAAGCCTCCCATTGGTAAATTCTATATTCTACTAAAAAGGTTAGTTTCATGGTGGCATCACGTGATCCAATGTTAAAGAAAGCCCACACTTTGGTAATCGATCTCCTGAAGCATTGCTAAGCAAACAAACAAATAAAGGAACGATACTGACTAAATATGTGGTAATTGTGTGTTTATGTGTGAGAGTGTGCTTAATTTTTTTTTTTATGAAATTAGGGACGAGACGAGCAGGACGCTCAACTGATGGTAATTGATACGCCCCACCCAGTACAATGCAGTGCCGCTCAGGATTCTCGAAAACCCAAAAATTCTGAGCGGCACTACAATTGCGCTCGTCACCTTGAAACATAAGATGTTAAGTCTCATTTGCCCAGTAATTTCACTAGCTTTGGCGCCCTTCAGACCGAAACACAGTAATGTTTACTCATGACTGCTTCACGGCAGAAATAGGCGCCGTAGTGGTACCCATAATCCGGCCGGCTTTCTGTACAAAGGAGCCTCCTACTGGTAAAAAGTGGGAGGTGTTAAGGGTTTTAGTAATAAGTTTTCAATATTTTAATAAAACACTTTTTAAAGGAATGAAACGCGTGTGACTGTATTTTTACATTAGATTATTATAGACATTTTCAGGAGACATGCTCTGTAAAGGACACACAACGTAGGGTTAACTAAAATAATAATAAACATTTAACTTTTACGCAAAATCTTATGTTAAAACACATTTTCAATTACACGCGTTTTAATACTTTAAAAAGTTTTTTATTTAAATGTGTAACACTCGCGCTAATCAAAGAAAATACAGTTTTCATTAATAAAATTTTATTTATATGTTACATATGTTCTTTATGAACATATAAGCACGTAGCTATAAAGCGGTGTAATAAAAAGTATAGCGGTATAATATCTACTTTAAACATAAATTTCCAGTGAAAAGACACAGGTACCAATAAAACTTCTTCTTTTATGGATCCTTTTAAAGTGATTAAACTATTGAGTAAAAATATTTTTCCATCGGGATTTCAACGCGTGAAAAATTTATCTACAGATCAGTTTTACAACGTTTTGGAAGTAAATACCTTGTTTTTGATTACATATTATAACATCAATAATAATTATAATTGAATCGATAAATATATTGCCTCTAACATTTTAAATAACAGGTGGGCTGTCAAAGTTCGTAGGCTAAGACAGTAAACCATATATTCATTTGGAATTTTTTTTTTATTCAATATAGTTGTCTTCGAGGGCGATACATCGATTATATCGGTCACTTAATTTTCGATACCTTTTTAAAATAAGATTTCTCCTTAACAAAATTGGCCTCAGTGCCGGCGATTACCTCTTCATCTGCGCTGTTTTTTTTTCCAGCGAGCATTCTTTTGAGGTGTGCAAACAAAATAAAGTGACTGGGGGTCAGATGTGGAGAATATGGTGGATGGGGAAGCATTTCGTAGCCTAATTCGTGAAATCTGCAATTGTTTTCATTGATTTGTGACACGGCGCAATGTTTTGACGGAACAGAACTTTTTCAAATGAATCTATGTGTTAGCCTACGAACTTTTCAGCCCACTCTATATTCTGGAAAAATTCTTAATTGTTTATTTACACTGTTTTTTCTATCCACTGTAATGCTTGATATGCCACGCCATGCCATCACATACAGATTTTAATAATAAATAGCTTTCTTTTTTATATTTTTTATAACCTTCAAATTATTATTATATTATCTTTCTTTCTTTTAATGTATGAAATACAATACACACAAACATGAAATTGCTATATCCAGCTTAAGAACTAGTAAGGCAAATAAGTCATTTTTTGGAAATTCTGTTAGATTCTCTCATAAACTCCCCACGATCATAATTAAAAAACTACTGACAAAATATTCAAGAGACAATATGTTTAAACTTCCTTAATGCCAAGGGTTTATAATAATATTTAAGAGTTTATATTGAGGACGAAGAAGTTTTTTTTAATAAAATTAAAGGAGGAGACGAGCAAGACCTTTAGTTGATCGTAATTCATACGCCTTGCCCATTAAAATGCTGTGCTGCTCGGGATTCTTCTAATACAGAAATATTGTGAGCGACAAAACAATTGCGCTCGTCATCTTGAGACATAAGATGTTAAGTCTCATTTGCCCAATAATTTCTCAGCTACGGCGCCCTTCAGACCGCAACAAAATAATGTTTAAACATTACTGCTTCACGGCATAAATAGGCGCCGTTGTGGTACCCATAATCTAGCCGGCATCTTGTAAAAAGGATCCTCCCACTGTTGAAGAATGGTGTTCCTTGCATATTGCGAGTCTCTACGTCCCCGTAGCTTCCATAACTAACGTATTTTTAATTACTTTCGTAATGTACTTATTGACGCTTTTGCGCACTTGTAAACATTTAATGACAATAATTTACAAATCCTTTTATAAGTTTACGTAAATTAAGATTAAAATCATTTCACAATTTACATGAATTTTCTACCGCATTTACTACATATGATGAAGCTCAGTGTTAAGTTTATGATTAAATTATGAGTTGTATTGAATAAAATTGATAATTTTAATTCATCATATTTCATTACGTTTATTATGAATGCAAGTATCAAAAGTTACGAATAATTTTATCATAGAGGTATAAAATGCATTTATTTACTCAAAATTGAATACTTTAGAATTCTTTTTGATGTCACTTCAAACACTACCACCGTTTCGGAAACAAATGGCGCTCTGAGAGCGAAGAAACGGCGCAAGAAACTCTCCTATATGCACTCTTTTTAATAAAATATACAATAATAAACTGTTATTGTTATAAGATAATCATAATCTAATGCCACGCTGTCCGATCACTTAGATATTCAGCTGTGGAGTATTAGGATTAACGACAGAGCCATTTTATAATACAATATTGCATGATCAGTGACTGGGACTATATTATAAGAGTGAATACATTTACCCTTAAAACTATTATGTATCTTATGAGGCATCTTTGCACAGAATAGCGGCTAAATGCATTTATCTTTGGGGTAATGGTAATGTGTAAGACAGCTGTGAAAACGTCGAAAAAAATAGAATTAAGAACCTACTTCTATTTTGAGCAGTTCACGCACACTAACAAAAAGTGTCATGCAAATCGCGAGTGTAAGACGTAGCTTGTCACACACACTAAACTAATGTTCCTGGCCTGTTTTTATCTGTTGTCTAACAGCAAGAGACTCTCTAGACGTATAAACGATCTAAGGTGTAATCATTCTTTGTTTACTTTTGAAGAGCTTGTGAAATTACTGAGATAATAAAACTTATCTTTAGTCTGTAAGTGATAAACGCAATTGAGATGTAGCACGAAATATTGGGTTCAAACAAGAATCTTGAGCGACTCTGTAACGGGCAGTGGATATCAATTAACATCAGTTGCTTTTTCATAAAATAAATATATCTTGGTGCGAGACAATGGATACAAAACAATTTCCTTAGTTATTCATACTTATAATTAATTACTAAATATAATAAAAGATCTGTTTGTCCTTGTGCCAATTAAACCCTTTCATACGATACCTTACAACATACGATAATTTAACTTAATTCAAAATTTAGAACGTCGTCCCTTGCATAAATGCTTTTTTTTTTATTTAACTACAAACGTATTCTTTTCCTATTTCCCTGTACTTGTATAGACAATATTATTAACCAAATTTTAAAGTTTTAGGTCAACAGAAATGCCCTGAGTTTCGATTCCCTTGAGAGCGTTGAAATATACGTTTTTATCACGGAGGTCGTAGTTCATCTGTAATTTAGTAATGTTTTTATTTAATGGGCAATTAAGCTGATTCTACCAACACTTGCTAGACCATATTATGTGGTCAGTTTAAACATTCCACTAGCTATACTGTTGGCCATAAGAGATCTATACCGTTTTATAGTTTAAATTCCCTGCAAATGGAAACATACATGCACGGAACTGGGGCTTCATTAAATGGTATTATATCCTAAAGAAACTCTCCATCATTTTAAATTCCAACCAATCGGGCAGGTGCTGGCCCAGTTAAATTTCATTATTATAACACTAGAAATAAGGGAATGCTTGTAACTAATTCTGGTAGGCTTCATAAGATACATAATAACTTTAAGGGTAAATGTATACACTTTTATAATAAAGTCCCAGCCACTGTTCAGGCATTATCTATAAATAAATTTAAATGTTTTATAAAAAAATAGCTCTGTCGTAAATCCTATTACTCCACAGCTGAATATCTGCATGATTGGATAGCCTGGGACTAGATTGTGATTATTTTAGAGTGATAGAAATGACTGTACAATATTGTATATTCTTTTCGAGAGTTTCTTGCGCCGCTTCTTCTGTCTCCGAGCGCCATTTGTTTCCGAAGCGGTAGTAGTATCTAGTATATTAGAAATGACATCAAAAAGAATTCTAAAGGAATCAATTTTGAGAAAACAAATGCCATTTATGCCTATTATTGTGAAATTAGTATCCAGTAGAGGTACTGTGATTAAGCGGTAGGGCAACCAAGATAAATATTTATAAAAATGTCACATGGAATATCAGAACTCGGAAGAAATCACATAAATTTGATAACACTCTTAATGAGAATACGAAGTCTGTATTTAGACACATGTAATATCATGTTTATTCTTTATAATATATAAATAATAATTAACTATAAAAATAAATGATGCTAAGCGCAAAACTCGAGTACAGTTCGACCAATTCAGCAAGCTTTTTTTTAGCATAAACGGCCGTTTCTTTTTAACGATAAAGATGTTTGTTTTTTCACAGCCTCAAGAGACTGCAGATATGGGTATATATAAGGGTTATATATTTTTTTTTGCGGTACGGAATCCTAAAGATATGATATAGCGCAATATACGGTGTTTTATTCCTCAAGAGCAGACATAAATTACTTTTTGAAATTTTGAAAAAACATAAATTACTTATTGAAGGATTGGCGAACAGACTTAGTTCTGCAGCATACCCGGTTAAAAAAATTAGACAATTAACTGACATAGATACGGCGCGACTAGTATACTTTAGTTATTTCCATAGTATTATGTCCTATGGTATATTGCTATGGGGCAACGCTGCTGATATTAATACAATATTTGTGCTGCAGAAGAGGGCTATTCGCGCTATTTATAACCTAGGTCCTAGAGAATCATTGAGAGCAAAATTCAAAGAAATTAACATCTTGACTGTTGCTTCTCAATATATTCTTGATAATGTAATGTATGTTCATAGGCACATAAGTGAATTTGCCAGAAACTGTCATAACCATAATGTTAACACCAGGAACAGACATAAACTGATGATGCCTACTACTCGGCTTAGTCGAGTTAGTAAGTCTTTTGTGGGGCGATGTATATGCTTTTACAACAAGATCCCAGAAAATGTTCAAAACAAAGGTGTTACGTTATTCAAAAGAATTGTTAAAAAACGTTTGTGTGGTAAAGGTTACTATAACATAAATGACTTTCTTAATGATACCACAGATTGTGAATGGAGCGACCGCCCTCAGGCTATAAAATAATAAGTTTAATTGTACAATGTTACTTTGTAAATGTTACTTTAATTGTAAAACATACTTTTGATGAAAAAAAAAGCCCGCTGAGTTTGTTGCGCCCATTCTTCTCAGGCCTGAGGCATTCAATTTGGAATGGGTGGTAGTTTTTTTTTTTGACTTTCAATAAGTGATTTCACACCCTATTTTGAATAAAAATATTTGAATTTGAATTTGAATTTTAATGAGCTCTAAATTTTGTCGTCTGCCCTTTATATGTCATTCTTGTTCTTGAGTCTTGTTCGACATTTTGTATTTGAATTATTTGATTTAAATTATAAATTCGTAATACACCTCAAGGGGATTCAAATTTTTTGCATCACGTAGTGATATATATTTTATTTTTAAGTAGCTGACCCGGCAAACGTTGTTTTGCCATGTAAATTCTTTTTGGAGTAAGACCGTTTCTTGGACATTGCAACATTACTTTATTTTTCTAAAATAAACGTAGCCTAAGTTACTGCTTGTTACATCAGCTACCTGCCTATAAAAGTCTTGTCAAAATCGGGCCAGCCATTTCAGAGATTAGCCGGAACCAACAGACAGACAAAATTGTAAAAAATTTTTTTGGTTTTGTACCGTATATATATTCATATAAAATGTAGCAAAAAACGGTTATTTCAATATTACAAACAGACACTCCAATTGTATTTATATATATATATGTGTAGATAAGCAGAGTGTTATTCGATTATGATGAATGATGTTTCGCTAACTGTGATACTAGGTGTATTCATGGACTAAGGTTGATATGTAATCCACAGCTAAATCAACCCTGTCAAGTTGAAAATACACTCGGAAAAATAAACGTATATTTCCAGTGATCTTCAAACCAGCAATTTGAATACACGGGATTATTCAGATTTAAAAGTTTGCTTATAATATGTTTATCTACACTCATAAGGCAAGATCTAGACTAGTTGTATTTGAATAATTACTTCTTTTACTTACTTCTCAGCAAGCCTAAAACATTGGTTTTCGTACAACCACTCTCCAGTCCATCCTAACAGTGGGAGACTCCTTTGCACAGGAAGCCGGCTAGATTATGGGTACCACAACGGCCCCTATTTCTGCCATGCAGCAGTAATGTGTAAACATTACAGTGTATCGGTCTCAAGGGCGCCGAAGCTAGTGAAATTACTGGGCAAATGAGACTTAGCATCTTATGTGTCAAGGTGGCGAGCGTAATAGTAGTGCCACTCAGAATTTTGGGTTTTTCAAGAATCCTGAGCGGCACTGCATTGTAATGGGTAGGGCGTATCAATTACCATCAGCTGATCGTCCTGCTCGTCCCGTCCCTTATTATCATAAAAAAAAACTTTTATTAAATATGTTGGTGAATGAAATAATTCTCCAGTTGGTGGATTGAAATGCTTCTTGCTTAGCCAACCAGTTGCTTGCCGTCATCGTTCAATACCGTGTAACTCTGCCTCGGCCTTTTGGATAAGATCAAAGTATTGTTTGCAAACTAAAGGAAATAACTTTAACAATTGCCACAGATACTGATTTTCACTACACTATTGACTTTCACTCGGTTGTGATCCTCGCATGCCACGTAGCAATGTGGTTTCTGTTTTAAAATTAGTATGTATATATATTTGACGCTTAAGTAGATCGGCAACTCTGGAGAATTTCACGAACGTTTTTTTATGGCAATTAGGGACGAGACGAGCAGGACGTTCAGCAGCTCATACTGAGGATTGATACACCCTGCCCATTAAAATGCAGTGCCGCTCAGGATTCTTTAAAAACCCGAAAATTCTGACCAGCACTATAATTGCGCTCGTCAACTGAAACATAACAGTCATGTTAAGTCTCATTTGCTCAGTAATTTCACTAGCTACGGTGCCCTTCAGAACGAAACACAATAGATTTAGAGTTAACTTTAAATTAAATTTTTTCGACCTCTATTTTGAGAAATGCACGCACACTAACACAAAGTGTCATACAAAGCGCGAGTGTAAGACGTAGCTTGTCACGCACACTAAAGAATAAAACCTGGTCTGTTTTTATCGGTTGTTTAACAGTAAGAGACTATCTAGACGTATAAATTATTTAAGACAAAGACACTCGTCATCTATCCCGTAAGTAGACAGAAATGTATAATGATATAAAAGACAAGAGATAAACTTCAAATAAATACATATATTTTACCCTTAATCTTTAATTTTTTCAGTACAAAACAGCAATCTCATACTGAAATCCCTAATACAAAAGTTTGGGGCTAATCTAATTACTTATACAATGAAAGGCCGAACTAAAGTCTTTGAATGAATCATTCTTACCTTCGTTAAGGATTTTGAATAAGAATGGAAAGTAACTCAACTTTTGGTGTGATAAACAAAACAATGAAGCGACGGTATATTACTTTATTAATATTTAAACTTTATTATTATTAGTAATACAACATCTGAATCTTATTTATAGAAAATAATTTAATAATAGAAGTTTTCTGTTTTCGCGTAGAAGTTAACGTTCTTGACCTAGTGAATAAGAGAAAACATGAAAGGTTTACCTTAATGATATTATTATAATCATACACGAAGGAGTTTTCAGGCTTTGGCATATCAGTCTTTCTTGGTTCACCTATTAAGTTATCCGCGCTCGGATTGTTGAAAGTTGCCCAATTACCGCGCGCCTAAACGCGTGCGCGGCGCGTTATCTATTCGTATTATTTTACGTGCAGCACAAGAGTTATATTTACGGCGATTTCAGTGAATTTATCTGAAAGCTAGTGAACCAATGTGTTATAACAAAAGTTGAAAAACAATTATATATTGGAATAAACGAGGATTTTCAAGGAAAACAATTGGTTTTGTTTATAAGTGTTTATGGTTTTATAATCAAATTTATTTGGTCCTTCCTTTCACTAAACTGAAATTTACATGCTTCATAGTAATAATTTGAGATATTCCTGCAGAACGACACCCACGAAATTGACGATGAGCAGAGATTGCACGCGTTAGTAACCGTACATTGATAACCTGACTTTATATTTATATACTAAAGGATAATAAATTTAATCTACTTTTTATTAAATAATATAACTTTAATAACGTTTATTTATCAAATCAAATACCATATGAAGCAAAATATTGAGTAAGGTAGGCCACGACATCAATTCGAAGATTTTTATTTTTTATATTATGTCAAGATTATCAAAGTTTTGTGTTAAAAAAAATCTACAATAAAACAAAACTGAAATAAGCTTCTCATTAATGTATAATACATGTACATCATAGAACAAAAAGTTGTAAAAAAAATTGTTAAAAACTACTTGCACCGACAGAAACCGTGCGAGTGAAGAAATGCGAAAGTGTGAGATTGCTTGTGTATGATATAAAATATAATTTGGAAAAAATAACTACTGAACTACATTGTGTGATAATTTTCCAAGTAAAGTAAATATATTTCAACATATTCCAAACTAAATGAACAGAAAAAACCAGACAATGGAAACGACGCTTCAAAGTCGTTATTCGATTTGAATTTTAAGTCTAATTTATATCAACAAATAGGTTATATACATACTATTATAATTATATAATATGATGTCTTATGTAATAAATTTGTGTTATAACAATACGAACTTACCGAATATTGGGTATAAATACAAAAACAATTAAAAACTCAACGCACGCACAAACGCACGGAACAAACTACTCAATATGGCGTACGACAAGTAGTGTTACGTTCCCGCGCAATTTTTTGTAAACTTTTGCATAGAGTTTTCAATTCTACCTATTCAAAACTATCCCTACATTATTCGTGTTTTATTCTATTATAAGTTCAAAGCGAAATAGCACTTCGCAACAACGCTTAAAAACCAGAGTTCGATTGAGTGGTATTGTATTTCAAGTGCTTCATTATGACTCACTCGGTAAATAACAGGTCGTACATAATACTTCTAAAGTTTTATTGTAAATGTTACATAAACTATATTTAATATACAAATACACTTTCACACAAGCTGCAATCTATTTGGGGTCACAAATGTTTATATCAATATTGCTATACCTAATTAATTTCAACTTTATAATACTAGGGGCCGTAGCTGGTGAAATTATTGGGGAAATGAGTATTGGCATCTTATGTCTCAAGGTGACGAACGTAGTTGTAGTGCCGCTCACTCACGCGGCACTGCATTGTTATGGGCAGGGCGCATATATTAATAACCATCAGCTGAACGCGCTGCCCGTCTCGTCCCTTATTTTCATAAAAAAGATTCAATTATTGTTGTTTGCGTTAATTCGATAGTGCATCTAACAATCGCTGGATTTAAATCAGAATAGTTTTTGTTTTATATTATTCTGAACCTGTCGGTCATAGATACACACCGTTCAGTGTGAACGGTGTGTATCTATGTAGTTTTCTTACATTAACACCCACATAAACACGCACGCACATACATGAACACAATACACACACACGTACACGCAACGTACACATGCTATTTTTAATTATTTAATAATAATATTATGTAACCGATATTTCTACAGTCCCTTCGAAATCATTTACACCAAACACAAAGGATGTCTGCAAGTTTAAATTGCTTAAGGGTCTTCAAATCTCTGTAGGTTCACACAATATAGCTTTTAATGAGTGTGGCAATTCCTGAACATTAAAATAATGTCTTGTAATAGTTATTTATGCAACTGTTGTGTAATACCCCTTATTAAAACACGAATGTGGATTTAATAATAGTATCACATGAGTGTTTTAATATCCACTTATCAACAGATGCATACAAGACTTTATCTACACCCAGAATATGAATCCTCTATAAAAGATTTTGAAACAGTTAGCTTACTGCTAACATTAAAAATGCCAGTCCTAGTAACTATAATATCATCTAAAGAGTGTATATATAAAGGGCGACAGTAAAAAGAGACAGAAACACTTTAATTCATAAGAAAAGTGGGAGAAAATGAGATAGTAAACATTATACAGCGTTTTGGTACCAGGCAATCATAGCTGAAGAAGAGATTGTCATATGTATCACGCGAGTACCTTAATAACGTCATGCGCACAACGTATTTCTCCTGGTGTCTACATACACACCAGGAGAATATAAATTTGGTACCGGTAATAGTTATGTCTTTCATAGTCGTTGAAATCATATTATGTCAATCTAGCAACATGTACCAGGACTTCATATACAGTTTAGAGGTATATGCACAATGCTGGTTTCACTTCTGATTTGTGTACCTTGTACGCACGCAGTTTTTTTTTCTACTGAATTTCATTACAAACTCGTTAGGATGATGTAATGGTTATTAGGATATTGGGTGTTTTATTGTTGGTAATAAGCTATTTGTTTTAGAATATTTAATAGATGATTTAAAGCGTGGGTGTAGATAAAAAGTTTAAAACTGTACACGAGTGATAACGTTTCTGTAATACCTTAGGAGAGGACGTATAAAGTTGATGCTTTTGTATTTTACTTTAATCTTTCTCGCCAACTCTCCAGGCTTAAAAGTTTCAATAGCGAGTTCTAATGGCAGTTCTATTTTAAAACTTCAATGTCCGATGCAGTCGTCAGTTTACGTTTCTGAATAATATATAACATAGGATAAAATTGTACGGTTGATTTATACTTTTTACTTGATATATGTTCCTGTATCCCTTACCTTATGACATGGGATGTGGATGGTGTGTTTCTATCGTGATCTACGCATATAATTAAAAATTTATATTTAATTGAGATAGTTGGTTCAAGTGGATCACCATCATCATCATCAGCCGAAAGACGTCCACTGCTGGACAAAGGCCACCCCCAAAGATTTTCTTGACGATCGGTCCTGCGCTGCCCTCATCCAACGTATTCCCGCGATCTTGACCAGATCGTCGGTCCATCTTGTAGGGTGCCTACCAACACTTCGCCGTTCGAGTACTTTTCTGCCCCACCGGTCTTCTGTCCGTCGAACTATGTTCCCCTTCCCACTGCCACTTCAGTTTCGCAATCAATTGGGCTATGTAGGTGACTTTGGTTCTCCTACGGATCTCCTCAATTCTGATTCGATCTCGCAGGGAAACTCCGAGCATAGCCCTCTCCACTGCCCTCTGAGCGACCATGAGCTTTCTCATCAGGCCCAAAGTTAGCGACCCCATCTGCGTACCGTAAGTCATCACTGGCAACATACACTGTTTGAAAACCTTCGTCTTCAGACACTGTGGTATTTGGGAAGAGAGAATTTCACTTGGATATATTATAACATTTTATCATTCATTGAAATTGTTACTAACTCCGATAAGGAAGCGGCCACTGTCAGTATTCACTTTTAACGGCAGCATTATTTGAACAATGTTTTCACTCTAGAAAGGCATAAAAGGCATTTATTTTCGCAAAATTGATTTCATTAGAATGTTTTTTGATGTCATTTCTAACACTACCACACACAAATGGCTTGAATGGCAGAGATTGTTTTTTATGAAATTAAGTGACGAGACGATCAAGACGTTCAGCTGATGGTAATTGATACGCCCTTCCCATTATAATGCAGTGCTGCTCAGGATTCTTGAAAAACCTGAAAAATTCTGAGCGGCACTACAATTGCCTTCGTCACCTTGAGGCATAAGATGTTAAATCTCATTTGCCCAGTAATTTTACTAGCTACGGCGCCCTTCAGACCGAAACACAGTAATGTTTACACATCACTGCTTCACGGCAGAAATAGGCGCTGTTGTGGTACCCATAATCTAGCCGGCTTCCTGTGCAAAATAGCCGCCTACTGGTAAAATATCTGCAAGTAAAAGGCCTTACCTACATAAATCAGCTCTTTAAAACGAGTAAATTCTGTAAAGCAGTCCATTCCGATTTGTTAACTTTACTACGACAATTACCGACCGTAAAATATATTTATCGTAAGTCGTGAAAAGGAAATCCATTTTACTTTAACTATTATTGTAAGCTCATTTTTTACGGCTCACCTTAATGGTCTAGCTTTAATGTTAATTCGTTGTAAATGACTTTCAAATGAATGAATTAAATCATGGGAACTATTTATACTTGTTTTAATTATATCATGGTTCAATTTGCAGGCTCTCTCTCTCTCTTTTATTCTTCTTAAATCTATTGAAACAGTTATGTTCGCTTCTTAGAAGACTAGACTGTCTCGTGTCAGAGTTTGGCGAGTCAACATGTGTCGGATTGTTTTAAGACAAATTTTGGCGGACTTAACACTAAGGAACACTCACAACATTTGAATATTTATGGATTTCCGCAATATAACGCCTACTTCAATAAATTTCCTTTTACATTATTGTATTATTATATATATTATTATAAAAACTAAATAACGACTTGAAATATCAATAAAAGGCAACTAACAATTTTAAAATACTTAGAAAACAAAAAAAAGTACGTGTGTACTAATGTATGCTCGCAAGATGTTATACTTCATTGGCGTAACAAAACAAAAATCCTTAAATTTATTCATTCGTCATTTATAGAAGGAAAAATATTTGTAAAAATCTTGCAAAGATGGCTTTGTCAATTAATTATTGAATAGTAACGAATACGGCTGTATGGGCTTGAACCCTTTGCCTGTCCTAATAACGGAAGCAGAATCTGAAAAAAGTCAGAAAATTTCTGAAAAGTTTTATTTTTAGATGTCGTTGTTCGCGCGCAATGTAATAGTTTAAAAGACATATTTTAGGAACCAACTTTATTCTGTTACTTTCGTGTTACAGCAATGCGCACATCTTATAATTTTACTCTCAACATTCATTCATAACGCGCCTAAAGAATTATTACTTCAAAAATATTCATCCTTAAATCTAAATAAATCAAACTAAAGTTGTAAAGAACTAAAAAAATACGCTCTGATGGTATCAAACTGATCTTAAAAGAAACAAAGATGGTATATTTGAAAATATTTTTTACAGATTATATTCGTTTATCCTGGTAACAGTGCTTGTAGAAAATAATGATAAAAGAAACCAATATGTTATGTTTTTTTAAGTAGTAACCCTCACCTCTAGGATTAATACACAAATAATATTTGAAATACAAAATTTTATGAACGATGTGGGACTCGAACCCACGACCTCCGGCGTTCCGTACCAGTGCTCTAACCAACTGAGCTAACCGTTCGAGTACCGCCTCTTTATAAAATTCTGTTTGGTTTATTCAACTCTCAGGTTTTGGCTTCATCTACAGGGTGTACTTTACAGTTGATAACCTGCTCAACCCCAATATTTACAAATTAGGAAATTAACTGGAGATGTCGCTATTGTAAATCTAAACAATATATAACGAGGTGGTACTCGAACGGTTAGCTCAGTTGGTTAGAGCACCGGCACGAAACGCCGGTGGTCGTGGGTTCGAGTCCCGCATCGTTCATAAAATTTTGTTTTTCAAATTTTATTAGTGTATTTAAAGAAACCTTATCTACATTTTTACAGCTCAAGCTAGTAAAAGCATGTTAAAATGATACTAAGATGTAGCGATGAAAATAGCGTTCATCATAATACCAAGCCATTGAAACTGTTTAGTAAAGTCTATTTTTATTTCAGCTTTAGAACTTAACTGTCCAACTTTATAACCCTTGCATTGTTATGGAAATGTAATGCCAACTGAATAAAACTGAGAATATTAAATGCTACCAACGTTTTTGTCTTTCATGTGGTGTAAATCTCTTTTTTACTCTTTTTACTCATTCCCAGAGAAATAGCATTTTTTTTATTAAATAACAGGGGCCCACGTAATGAGGAGTGGTGAGGCAACTTGCCATAGACATCCTCAACACTAGGGGGCACGATAGGCGTTGCCGGCATTTAAGGTGGGAATGTGGTCTATTCTTGATTAATTTCTTAAAAATGGAATATTAGGGCAACATAACTATAGACCTGAGAAGAACGGGCGCAAGAAACTAATCGGTGTTTTTCTTTTTCTTTTAGTAAACTTTTGATACAATCAAATAATTTAAATAGCTTGATGGCGGTCGCTAAATCCCCAATCTATGGTATCATTGAGAAATCATATATGTTATGTATATGTCGCAGGGAAATGATAATAACAGATTTGGTCAAATCACGTAGTATGTTTTAAAGAACAACACGATTTTACCATATCTCTAAACAAATCTAGTGATTTGATCAAATGCCAGGGTTGCTTCCGTGATATGACAATAAGTGACGCCACTAGAAGAACTTAGAATGTAAAAGCGAGCGAAGCTTACTTCAGACTTGAGTCATACCCCGACTCGGACAGGGTAAGTGGAAGGGGATGGCCTTCGTGTGTTTTTTTTTCAAATAATATGGGCCACGCGAAGCGGGGCTTCTACTTGGACTTTAGACAACATTTATCTGTTTTGAGGTTAGATTACATTAATTTGATTTTCAAGCGAGTGGTGCGTTACACTTTAAAGGGAGTGGGGGAGTGATACAGGGGACAGAGGACTTCTAAGCTAAAATAGATAAATCACTTAACAGAATAGTAAAATTAAGACTGATATGGATCAAATACAACCTAACATTACTGTGTCTTAAAATTTACTGATTATTATATAAAATTTCAAATCATATAAAGGTTTTTTTATCTACGTTCTTACGTTGAGAAATACGTAAGACTGTGTATTCTCATACATATTGTAATATACTCCTAATAAAGCAGAAGATTTAGTGTATATATTTATATTATATTTTCAATATTTTGTCGGAATTATTATATATTAAAATAAAAATGATTTATCAACTTTGTTAGTAAATTATTGGATAAAATGTAAGAACGTCGACTCATACGACGACTGAAGTCGATTGACTCATTTACAGAGATATGGCGTGAATAATGAAGACAATCGATTGAAAAGCGATAGCCAGGAAAGAGTTAAAAACAAGAGATTTTTATTATTGTTTTCTTTTAAATTGCCTTTCATTTATGACCATCAATTAAAACTAGAACAATAGACAAAAGCTTACATAATAGTAGCGAATGACTGGAAAAGGGTGCAGTGTGAGTAAGGTAAAACCATTACAATACCACTTAGAATACACTATCGTATAGACAAACTAGGCGTTTGAAAGAGAAGAAAATCTCTAACGGAGATACAATGAGATACAAATGGTAAGCGAATCTATTAAAACTAACTAATTTTATCGACAACTCTTCAAAAGTCTGTCAAACCAGTCAGCTCAACCTAGTGGTTTAGCTAGTGCTAATGCACACAGTGGAAAATATAATCTCTTAAGGAATGTCTTACGGAATTATATTGTGGGGTAGGGCTGCAGATATTGACAACATGTTTGAGTAGCATAAAAGAGCAATTCGAGCAGTCTATAAAATGCGTTCAAGGGATTCATTGAGAGAAAAGTTTGGTGAAATAAATATTATGACAGTTCACTGCCAGTACATATACGAGAACCTCCTATACGCTCATAAACATATTAGCCAATTTAAAAACAATAGTGATGTACACAGTGTCAATACTCGACACAAACATAAACTCGCAATTCCATCTACTAGGCTCCGTAAAAATTCTTAATCTTTTAAAGTGGATTGTGTTATATTTTATAATAAACTCCCAAATGAAATTAAAATATTACCTATTAAAAAATTTAAATGTATCGTAAAAAATAAATTAACATCTAAGGCCTATTATAACGTGAAAGATTATTTGAATGATAAAGATAGTTGGAATTAATGTTATAAATTTTGTTAATGAATATTGTAATACTCATTTGAATGCTATTGTAACTTTTGTACTTCATCCTGACTTTGACTTTGACTTTGAATCCACATGCTATCGGGCTGCCAAGTCATCTTAACGCGAGTATATGGCCCCTGAGTCTATGGAAAAGCAGTGATGATTTGACGGAAGAAGAAGAGTAGTATTAGATCACGATAATTGGAGGGATTTAAAAGAGGCATATGTCTCAATACATCCTGACCTGAAACCCAGTAAACTTAGATAATTTATCCGTCTTGATAGTCTCTCGCTGTTAGACAACCGATAAAAACAGGCCAGGAATATTAGTTTATATAAGTTTAGTGTGCGTGACAAGCTACGTCTTACACTCACTATTTGTATGACACTTTGTGTCAGTGTGTCAATTTTTTTCGACGCTTTTTTATATGTCTAGACGTATAAATGGTATAAGCCAATAAATACGTTAGTAACTGATAGTAAGTACCTATTATTTATTTATAAAAGAGTTAGAAAAACTAATTAATAATTAAATGTAGGCTATTTTAATTTATTTACAATCACTCTAAGAATATCAGCTTTTTTAGTATGTTTTGTGTGACTATGTTATTTTTGATTTTGTATGGAAGAAAAGAAAGCATAAGGGTTGTCTGGTGTAATGATAACATCGGCCCATATTCTCTTGTGCCACCAGAGGAATCACAAGAGCGTAACTAACCCTAATCAGCATCAAGTTAACGGACTTATGAATTTGAAAAAGGAAAACACATTGGTCCATGGCGGGCTACGATCGAACCCGCACCGTATTGGGAGCATCGTTTATTATATAATGTAATGAAGGTAATTGCGTAGAGATGTGGATTCTCTCTGCATCTTCTACCGCATTTATCATGGAGAGTCCTCAGAGGAGTTGTTCGGCCTACATAGCCCGGTGGTTAGCGACCCTACCTATTAAGCTAGGGGTCCCGGGTTTGAATCTCGTTAGGTGCAAACATTTATATATGTTGAATATGGATGTTTGTTTCCAAGTCATGGTGGTTTATATGTATTTATGTATGTTTAAGTATGTATATCATAATAAATATATCGTTGTATTGCAACCAATAACACAGGCTATGCCTAATTTGGGGCAAGTTAATTTATGTAAAAGTGAGTCTATATTATTATAATAAAAATTGACATTACGTTCTATCATCTCATACTCATCAAGTGAATGTAAGAAAAATGTAATGAAGTATTAAAGTAATAGTTTGGTTTAAGGTTGCGTTTATGTTTAACGTGGTGCACTGAGTGTTTCGGTATCTATTCACTCACAAGAATAAACAGAAAATTAATAAGGAAACTTGAAAACTTTTTGTGATATTTTGCGTTGCTAATAGACAAATCTGCATATTATTATGCTGCAAACTTCTTTCTAAATTCAACATAAAACATAGTATTCATATGATAAAATTGAAATGCTGGAAAGAGTGGTAACTATTATTATTTGTATTTTTATAGTACGAATATATTCACAGCGAAGTGAAAACTTCGTAAGTAATAACCTAATTATGTATATACTATAAGACTACTTCTTAAAAATATACACTATCAACTTTGTTGTATAAGAAGTGTCATAATACGTGAGTGGCGGGTCGTGGGTTGCTATGCAAGCTGCAGGCAAACATCGCAATGAATATCGCCACGAGCTTTTTTTGATCTAGATATACAACGTGTCGCATACAATATTACGACTAGGTTATTTAATTTATTAATAAACAAACAAATACCGCAAGTTTTCGAGTTGCCGCTCAAATGGGCGGGAAATATATTGTATACATACTAGTACTTATCAATAGTGACTAGTTTTATTTCTACTTCAATGAATGGCAAAGGTACACCCATACAGCCATACATGTGAAAATTACAGAATATACCTTGCAGCAACTTAGCAAATTAAATAAATACAGCCTAGTGAAACACATAGATATGAAAATATAAGATTTAACTTGGGAAAAATGAGAAAGGAAGCATTATATAGTGTTTTGGTACCAGGCGATCATAGTTGATGAAGAGATTGTCTTGTGTATGATGCGAGTATACCTTAATACATTGTGACATCATTTCATAGCGATTGAAATCATGTGTCATCCTAGCTATATGTACCAGGACTTCATATGCAGTTTAGAGGTTCATGCATAATGCAGGTTTCACTTCTGACATGTGTACTTTGTACGCACGCAATTGATTTTAATATTAGTTATTGTGGCTGTATAAATGACAGATAAAAGTAGAGGAGTAGAAAATGTATGTTATATAATCCTACGTTTCAGTGTTCAATTAACGCTTCGTGGATCGAATGTTTCACCAGATGTGGGCGTCTGCTCAACAGCACCGGAGCTATTGTCTCATGTATTATTCAGAAGGGCCATTGTAGATAAGTTGGCCGCGCTCCAGAACTGTATTTATGCCACTTAGTTCATCATAGATATTTAGCAGAAATTCTTCGTAAGCGAGACTCAATTCAATTTCAAATACACTTTATTACAGATAAGGTTAATTACAGACTTATTAGTTAGTATATGTAACCTTGTTAATAAATATAATAACATTTTTAAAATACATTAAAGTGCCAAGACTCTTTTAAAATTTATAAACGGAAATCTTTAGTGGTAGCAATTCATTTATAACCAAAATTCTTATTGCAAAGTTGTATACGCAAAGTTTATGCATAGGTGTCGTTGTGACAGTAAATAGTAGTAAAAAAAAACTATAAACACGCTTTTTATAGAAAACCGGTCCAAAGAACAGAAAATTTATTTTGAAATTTAAATTAACATCAATTCGTATATACGATAGATGAAAATTATATAAATTCACATAAATCCCATTTCGAAAATCGAAACATGGAATAATTTTATCAAATTAATATATTGTCATCGGTCCTCGAAAAATCTACGAAGTTTAATTGAAATGTGGCCGATTATAGTGGGTCAAAATCGCGCCCAAGTGAGACGTAGCTTCATCACGCTTACCAGGATATACTTCAAAGGTAGTTTGGTGAGAGTTTGGTTTGGTTATAGGATCCATGACAAAGTAACGGAACTCTTCAATTCTTAGGAGCAAATTAATGATACTCGGTCGAATCTTTTTTTTACCACCCGGATATTTGAGTTACCTACAATATGGTCAAGTAATTGTCAAAATAGAATATGATGATCAATGGAACTCCTTAATGTCTTACAGTAAGGGTGCGATCTGTAGCAGAATTTCTTACTGTCTGTAATCAAATTGCAATGCGCTAACGTTCATTGTTGGATTGCAAAATTTAGTAGATCTACTCATATTATTTAGACAAATTATTAATAAGAAAACTTCAGATTCACTAATTATCAAAAAATTTCACAAAACTTGAAAAACACTATTCCAAAACAATAGATAATATAATATAATGCACAAGAAAATATAAAAATAATTCCCTTTTTTTTTATACAATCTAATTCTAGACATATCTAGAATTATCATAATTAATGTTATTTTTGGAGTCAGAGTCAGCCAAGGTAGCTTTGTAACTACATACACAGAGCTGAGATGTGCTTGAGTTGCACGTGCAACATGAGGAGGCGAGAGTCGAGAGCGTGGCCGCAGCGGGAAGACACCGATTTTAGTTTTAGTGCATATTATATCTATTGTTTTAGAATAGTATTTCTGAAGTCGATAATTTTTTTGTTAAAATTTTTTCTAGTCATTTTCACATTGCTAAATAATTACATTTTAATTACTAAAAAACAAAATACATCGCCGACGAAATGCGCATTTCGAACCATAATTAATGGGCTTCTTATGAAAATTATTATCTTATTTGAATGAATGGTTTAATGTTATTTGTAAAAGTAATAAGTATAATTTTTGTATGCTTTTTATCAGCTTCACATGAACGTATGTTTGTTTGTAACCAACTCATATGGTTGCGATTTTGACCCACGTCAAACGGCCAGATTTCGTTCAAACTTCTTAGATTTATCGAGTACCGATGACAATAGTACATTAATTTGATAAAATTATTCCATTTTTAAAATTGCAAAATAAGATATTTGTTAATTTATATAATTTTCATCTATCGTCTATAAGGCAGGATTGATGTTAATTTTAAATTTCAAAATAAATTTTCTATTTTTTTAGTATGGTTTTCTACAAAAAGCTTTTTTTTTATTCTATTTATTATTAATAGTTCGTCAATGATTTTGGTCTAAAAATTACACCTATGACAAATGAACGTATAAGTTTAATTTATTATACAACCGTGTGTTATATATTGCTGAGAATATTGGCTCACATAGTGGAAGATAAATTAAACCTGCCCATTCCACCTGATTGACAAGATTCATGTCTTAGATCTCCAATACCCTTCTACTGTAATTACAATCCACATGAGGATACATATTATGCAGTTTTTATTGGTGATTTCACGTATGCTCATAAGAACCTGATATTGGTGACTATTTTGTGATAATTCGATAATATAAACCCTGTTTTTAGCTTTTTGAAAAATAAGTCAAACATGTATTAAAACAGGATTAATTTAAATCTCTGGTTTCTTTTACTTTATCACTTTTAATACGACAACTATTGGTCAAAATTAAAAAATGCGAGACGAAAAACGATATTGTCCCAATATCTTTTTGAGATTATTTTACCACAATAATGACTTTATAGCCTAAAAAACGTTATGAAACTTAGCTGGCAGATTAGAACAAGTTACTTCATTTCTGTTTCAGAGGTGGTTGAAATTTATCATTATCTTCATCGATTAACGGCCGTTTTCAATAACCTATCTATCTCTAATTTAACTTGCGGATACATTGCTGTCACCGTTTAGTGTCAAAATCTTATCTATCCACAGTTATGTCCAATATAGTTATAGTCCAATGCTTTATGTCGATAGGTTATTGAAATGTAAGTAAGCGTGAAAGGATAGATTTGTTTACGTCTAGTAAGTTAAACTAAGGATAGATAGGATAATCAAAACGGCCGATAGGCATTCTAGAAAATCTGTCAGGATAGATGAAATATTGACTATCGAATTGAATGTACTGAATATTGACCGAAAAAAATAAAAGTCGACAATGAACTAGTAAATGAAAATACATGTCGCTGTCTTTGCTAATCACATCCTACCACATATTTTATTTTATATGAACGCAAACTTGAAAACGTGTATATATTAGGTTATAGCAAGATTTAATTTTAAAGGGTTGGTCCTTTTCAGGAATATAATGTAGAAATGGAAATTTACATAAAACACCGACAAGCAAATCTAAATTAAAATAATTGAATAATCCTTATTTCAGTAAGAAAAATAATACAAACTTAATAGTGTATGTGACCTTCTATTAACCCTTAATCAGGCACCCATGTGAGAGTATTACTTCCTTCTCCATATTTATTTATAGCTTTGGGGTCAGATGTGAAGATGCGACCCCATCCGACTTGAACCAAACGTCAGCAAGATCAGTGTGATGAAATAAACAATGCTTTGTTAAGAGTATCAAAATGGTTCAATATGAATAATTTATTATTGAATAAAATTAAAACAAAATGTTTGAAATTTGCGTTGCCAAATGTAATGCATGTACATAAAAAAGTAAATATTAATGACACAGAATTGACAATTGATGATAATGCAGTTTTTTTAGGTATACCATTAGATTCCAAACTTCAGTGCGGGCCTAATTTACAAAAATTAACTAGTAAATTAAGTACAATTGCTTTTGCTGTTAAAAGGATACGAGAACTTGTCGACGGCCCTCTCGGAACGTCCGACCATTGCCTGGTCAGGAGTGTAGTGTCCATCCGTTGCCAACGTTGCAGACCACCAGCGACCCGCCGCGTTTGGCACTACAAGTCAGCAGATTGGGATAGGATGCGTTCCATTTTTGCATCCTACCCTTGGGGCAAGGTTTGTTTCCCTTCGGATGATCCTAATGCCTGCGCCGTTGCAGTAGCCGATGTGATACTGCAGGGCATGGATATTTTTATACCAAGCTCGGTAGTACCGATCGGTGGCAGATCACAGCCCTGGTTCGATGCGTCTGTAAAAGCAGCATCTGACTGCAAAAAACAGGCGTATCGAACTTGGGTTGCGGCGCTGGGCACAAAGGATCCGCACTGCAATGTTCTTAAGAGGAAATAAAACCGTGCGTCCAGATTTTTTAAGCGGCTAATCGCCCGTGCGAAGTCAAAGCACGTCGTCAAAATCTGCGAGCAGCTTTCCAGTTACCCGGTCAATAAACTATTTTTGACTTTAACTTTGACTTTACTTGTATGATTATCTTAATCCGCCTAACTAAGGGTTTGAGGAACACCTGTGCTATAATTGATCGTGCTTCGTGTGGACATCCTTACTATTTAATGGTGGATTAAAAATAACTGTAAATCAATTATAATCAAAGATGGCTGCAATACCTGGCTTTGATCTAATAATGAACAAGCCTTTTCAATCCCACCAAACACGCATAACCTATTGTTACTAACTTATTAATATTTTTTATGAAAATAAGGCACGAGACGAGCAGGATGTTCAGCTGATGGTAACTGATACGCCCTGCCTATTACAATGCAGTGCCGCTCAATATTCTCGAAAATCCCATTAATTCTGAGCGGCACTACCATTGCGCTCATCACCTTGAGACATAAGTTGAATCTCATTTGCCCAGTAATTTCACTACGGCGCCCTTCTGACCAAAACACAGATTACTGTGTGATTAGTAAACATTAGTTTACACATTACTGCTTCACGGCATAAATAAGCGCCGTTGTGATACCCATAATCTAGCCGGCTTCCTGTGCAAAGCAGCCTCCCAGTGGTGAACCGGTTTTTGCCAGTGTAAAATCCGACCAACCTTTAACCACGAATTTTATCGGACTTATTACTTTTACGTATAAACTGTGAGGGTTTCGACAAGATTAGATACAAAGCCAATTACACGACGAACCATCAGTCAATCGGGACTTACTCGTATTCCCATCACGTAGATGCATTAATCTGACAGATCCTTTGTCGCAAGGCTGATTGCAATCATCAATTCCATTGTTAAACCTATATTATGCATACATATAAGTACTATACGAGTATGTTTATTATATAATCTCTACCAGTGGCAAGTTACTTGCACAAGATGGCTGCTAAATATATCAAATCAAATTAAAATCACTTTATTCATGTTGGTCATGGAAATGACACTTATGAATATCAAGTTTTCTTTTCTGGTTTCATTTACAGCCACTTCGCAAAAGGCTGAACTACAATGAAAAGAAGTGCATCGTTTTATAAATAATTTCAATTACAATATATGTAGTGACCAGAAATACTTAATACGTCGAATACTTAAAAGCCTTACACCAGTAAGTCAAAAAAGAAAATGTAAATTAATACGTAAAAACTAGAGTTTTTGAGTACAGTTGATGGATACACACACAGTAAATAAATAAAGTTATTGGTGAGCATTTTATTAGTAATTGTAAAAAATATAATAAATTTAATTTTAAAAACATTAAACAGAGTTTCTGGTATCAGGATCATCTTGCCACCACACGTAGCGCCCGTTCACGAGTATGACGCATGGACCAATCATCACCACCCTCTACCATATTTTAGGATCGAACCGCCCCATGTCGTGTCGCCACCATAAGCAGCGAAATTAAAGCGAGCATGACCAAAACTGTCACGGGAACTTAACCAAATAACAAAAAATAATTTTCATCTACTTAATATTACTTATACTCACTAAAATGATAGATATGTAGGTGGGTATAACAGCGATACCTATTTTATCTATACTACTTATCAAATGTTATCAAGCACTAATTTAACAAGCTTGCTCGCTCAAATGACGTTGTTAGTGGTGATGTCGTGGGGCGAGTCGTTCCCTTCTCTAAACTATCGTTAAGATTTATTTATTTAAATTTATTTTTTCAACTTACTCGAGAAATTAGAGTAAAGTTGTAATGTCGATTCATTCGATCCAAAAATTTCTTATCTCGCACAGCCACTTCTTGGAATCAAAAACCAGCTGCTGTTTTCCCAAATCGATACGACTCAGGGACCTTCAATAATAGAGCATACTCCTACTTAAAGGTTGGTAGACCGTTTGCCCCCTCTTATATTAAAAAAAAAATGTCAACATTAAAAAAAAATCTGTTAAAAACAAATGACAATTACACAAACTTAAATGAAACCTAATCCTGGAGTGGTCATTAACATTTTCAAGTACTGTACTTATTTTATTACAGTCCAGAAGATTTCAGTATGTCTGACGTATTCATACTAATAATATGCACATGCAGAATTTAATTTATTATTTTAAAATTAAACATTTAAATATGTTGCTCTGTAAACATGTTCTCGAAACACGAAGTTAAATCTCATACATTTGCAAAGCACTCTCTACCCATGCCTCGTTTGATTTCAATCTCATCTGGAATTTTGTTTGATTTATCTCAAATTGTAAAGTGTAAAGTAAATATTGAAAGTTTTAAACTCGTAATACGCCTTAAGTACCTATGAAAATTCACAACCATTATTATGAAAGGCTAAGCTATGGAATACAGTTAAATTTGTATGCTACTTATTGAACAAATATATATTCAATTGGTATAATTGGCACTTCAAGAAAGTTTAAGTAACTCAATTCAATTCCCCTTGTTCAGTTATATATATTTATTAAAATAATAATAAAACCTATTATTTCCAATCTACTATTAAATTATATTCTTACAGTTATATTTATGTTTACATCCATTAAAATAAATATTACTTATTGTTACCGTTATTTACACATAAGAAAAAAAGTATATAATTTTATTTGTATTAATGACTGTTATTATGTACTGTCTTCATCATTATTGATTGGAACCCCTTCTTCGGTATAAGCCTTCTCCAGCTTGTTCCATGCCCCCCTGTCCATTGTAAATATATTTATCAATTTAAAATATTTTTAATTTTATATATTTATCAAGCGTTGCGGCCCTTAATTATATTTCATTTCACTGATTGACAATATTCGAGTGTCTTGCAGTCATTTTAGTAATATTTACCAGTTGTTTTATCAAAGTAAAGATAAACACAGTCTGTAAAATACTTAAACGTCATTACTTCCACGAGTAACTTAATAAATAAATGAAAGTCTAAAACACAATAATTATTGGGTACATACATAACTGCAGTAGATGCATCAATCCACACATTTTGAAACAATAAAGATTTGTAACCATATTAATCACAATTATATACAAATATTATGTAACAAAAATTATATCATTTAATACGAAACTTAATAACATTATATTTATAAATTTGTTACTTTGTAAAAATAAAATATATTTAGCTACTAAAATGAACCTAACCTAACATAACACGTCGGATGATCGGATGAAAGGAAGTTATTTCATTCGCCGTAACAATGATATCGTCAAATCACTTAACGATTACAGGCAGAAATACAATAACTCTAATGAGATAACAATGTCAATCCTTAATTGAGTGCCCTTGAACAGTGACGCTTAGATGTAACTGGTATAGTCTGGAATACTTGCCACATCGTTGATATTGTGCTTAGTGTATAGTAAAATAACTGCAGGCTGAATGATATCCACGTATTAAAAGTAAAACTTTAGGATTAAATTTTCTAATTTTTCTACATTTTTTGTTCATGAAAATAAGGGGTGAGCAGGACGTTCAGCTGATGGTAATTAATACACCCTGCCCATTACAATGCAGTGCTGCGCAGGATTATTGAAAAATCCAAAAATTCTGAGCGGTACTACAACTGCGTTCGTCACCTTGAAACATAAGTTGTCAAGTCTCATTTGCCCGGTAATTTCACAATCTACGGCGCCCTTTAGACTGAAAGACAGTTATGCTTACATTACTGCTTCACGATAGAATTAGGCATATCATAATTTTGTTCTTTATTACACCAGTACATGCATGTATTGAAAGATCAGACAACCTATACTGATAATTTTATGTAAATATTAATTAATATGTTATCATAGGTACAATACTATTTATTACATTAGATTAAAATTATCATAAGTGTACCAAAAATACAGGCAGCATTTCCGCGTTAGTTAGCTAGGCTGACCCGTTGATTGAAATAGCTGCCAGCGCTTGGGTGTCCCTATTGAGGTGTGTAGATAGTATTTTGTACATTCTCCGCGCCTTTGGGCCCCACGGATGTCAAGTGTCTCGACACCAAACGGCACAAAGATGTATGACTCACCGATGCTGACCTTTTTGTGGCGTTTGCTTCTTCTTCTCCGGTGGGATTTTAAGAATTATATTTAATCCGTGTAGGCAGGTCTGAAACGGGTTCCGTCTGAGCGCTCGAGTGAAGCATCGAACGTAAATCCTCGTATGTCTTGTTTAAATCTTAAGTTGTGTGGCTCCATCTACAAGATGTACTTTACACTTCTGGGATTAAATAAATAATTTAATTTGTAGGGGGTGTGATGAAGTGAGTGATATCACTTAAAATTAACAAACTGATCAGTTTTAATTATATTGAATTGGTAAAATCTCTTATCAAAGAGAGCTAGCATGGGAAAAGAAACAAGAATTAATACCATACTTCTTGAGACCTTCTAATATAGTTTTTCTATATAATCTCTATATTCTTATTTTGACAGACCTGACTATCACCGTCTGAATTTTCACAGGGAGTTCTATCCAGGAATAGTCTTTCCATATCGGACCCAGCTATGCAATTTTTCAGTAAAATATTAAGAGGACATATTTTATGGGCTCTTTTATTTATTTACCAAAATAAGAATGTTTTGTGGATTATATCAATAAATTAACAATTTATTAATCTCATTTAAACAATACTGAATTAAACCTGAGACTCGAAGCAATTCATCCATAACGAATAAAATATTATTTATATGTTTTCGTGGAACACGACAAGCCATAATCAATCCACAACGTCCGTTAATTACTGTTTCAATTATAAATTAATTCATTTCATTTTAATTAATGAAACAAAATGATCTGAAATTGACCTGTGAATCAGGTATGCATAATTAAATTCATATTTAGGGCTGCCAATCGCACTCTACTACATTTTTTAATGAAAAATAAGAGGCGAGACGAGCAGGACGTTCAGCTGATGGCAATGATACGCCCTACTCATTACATTGCAGTTTCGCGCAGGATTCTTGAAAAACCCACAAATTCTGAGCGGCTCTACATTTGCACTCGTCACCTTGAGACATAAGATGTTAAGTCTCATTTGCCCAGTAATTTCACTAGCTACGGCGCCCTTCAGACCGAAACACATTACTGCTTCACGGTAGAAACAGGCACCGTTGTGGTACCCATAATCTAGCCGGCTTCCTGTGCAAATCAGCCTCCCACTGGTTTATTATTGTACTCTATTTGGCTTGTTGGGCTACGAAGGGAAGATATATATAGTGTTCTCTATTATCTACAATAATTATAGAGTACGTTGATATACTGTCTTTACAAAAAATTTAAGCGTACCGTTTCTATGCTAGTTGCATCCCGAAGTTCTCGTTTCCTCATGACTGAGGATCGTGGTCATCAACAAGTGGTCCACACTTTGAGTGAACTATTTGTTTCCATCGGCTTTCATCCATCGCGGCCCTGACGACGGAGCTAAGCCCCGGGGACCTGGAGTATTTTATTTGGTCTCGCGTGCTACTTGTGTTCCCAACTACGATCAGTTTCTCCAGACTCTCATTGCACCTTCGCATTATGTGGCCAAAATACGAAAGAATTCGTATTTCAAAGTCCCGAAGTTACACATACACAAATACTATCGGGCGCGTAATTATCCAATACTATGTATAACAACAATTACAATTTACATAATATATTATGTACAGATGTAATTAAATATCTTTACTTCTTTTCTTTGTCTTTTATCTATTTTATGCTACTGCTGATGGCGATGTAAGACTTTTAGTTTAAAGTTATTCAAATCAAATCAAATCATTTTATTCATGTAGGTCACGGAAATGACACTTATGAATGTCAAAAAAAATAAAATATTTTTCTTATTGAATCTACCGCTAATTGGTAAAGGGTTGAGCTAATGAGAAGAAGTATCAAGAAACTCATTGCCACTCTTTTATATCAACATTTACATTTACATCGATTTAAAAATCATTTCAATTACAATATAATATGTAAAATGTAAAATGATGCAACAAACACACTCAAACGTCAAATAGTCAATGTCTTACACGAGTAAGTCAAAAAAGTAAATGTAAATTAATACAAAAGTTATTGAGTCTGAAACCGAGTCTCCGGCAACGGGATCATCCTGCCACCACAAGCATTTATTCAATCAATTGTGAGTTCCTCACAAGGTATGAATCTTTATTGTAATAGTAACACGATCAAACATTGATTGTTTAAAATATCACTTTTATCAACAGTCAAACATCTATGCGTATGAATAAAGTCCAACCTAAATATTTGTTGAAATAAATTTTTTTGATGCTCAATATATCAGGCTCAGATTAGATCAGAGCTGATAATTAACGAAATCTTGATTAATTTTATAAGGCTAACGTCTACCCATATCATAATGTTTACCAGCTCGAGAAAGCCTTCTGTTTGAAAAAAAGTGCATGACAAAATTCGTGTCCTCGAAGCTGTAAAGAAATTCGGAAATCCATCGTCGCTGTGACGCGATTGAACTTCCGAAGTGATTATACGTTCCGGCAATTTCTGCATCCCAGTGATTCAAATGTTCAAGCTTACATGCTATTGAAGTAGACTTGGCTCCTCTGATAGCTTTCTGCTTCTGCTATATAAATAATTAATTTAATCTAATATTAATTAGGACAATATGATAGAATAGAGAGCAAATAGCGCGACAGACCCAAATACTTCGAGGATAATTAATTAAATTATATATTTACTTATCAGAGGATGAATGAATGTATTAAATATTTGTATTAATTCTTAATTATAATAATAATCATTTAATCAAGTCTAAAAAATATATTGTAGCAGAATATTTTGTGCTCGAAAATCTGAGATAGGATAGTCCATAGAATATTGCAAAGGCTAGGTCCTTCCGAAGGCTTATGACTCGATTATTTGAACTCTAAAATAACGTGTTAATTTCTTCGTGCGTGTATGTGTGCGATCGTGCATTTGTGTGTGTGTGTGTTTGTGTGAGTGTGAAATTTTGTCCAATTCAATTAGTAACTTAATGACTTGATCGGACAATGATCTTGGCTGTCTACAAATTCTACAATCTAATAGACTTTCTCTCTGTATCGTATGTAGACGTATCTCTGTATCCTATAGTAGAAATGGAATGACCAGTATTGTATTTGTTGTACGTAATTACATATTGTGACAGTAATCACGACCATTATGTTCACAAAGCATGCTTATACAAACAATGAATATTCAAGCCTTAATGGTTGATGCATCCAATTTAAAATAATTTATGTTTATATAACTATATTAACTATAGTTAATTCTTTATCACTTTTTATGAAATAATTAATATTATTTAAACACGACTCGTATATTGGATGCAGCACTTTACAAACAAATTTGTTATGTATATTACAGCCATTGTAAAATACTCTATTTGATTGAAAAGAGTGGCCGTTGAGTTTCTTATAATATGTTCTTCTCACAAGCTCAACTTTTTACGAACATAAGGTAAATTCAGTAATTTAAATAAAATATTTATATATATTTTTTACATATTTATAGTGACGATTCAAAGTGCTTAGTTTAAGCCTAATTGAATAAAGTTTATTTGACTTTGACTTTTGACTACAAAACCATTTCGCTTAGCATAAGACATTCCCTTTTTTACAAGAAAGATACATAGCAAAGGAGCAAATGAAATTAAATTTTCTAGATAATTATGCAGATTTAAATGTCCTTTCAGTTTAATTTGCAGAAATAATGTGTGATATTACGATAAAAGCTTTAAGGAAATATTATAATACTTAGCAAAAACGTGTCGGATTATCAAACCCCACGTATGATCACGGATTTAGGCTTAGCGCAAAATAATTCCAGCAAATCCTATCTTATTCCGCACCATGTAGAAATATAATACGAAATTAATACTCTTAAATATGGCCTTAAGATTTAAACTTATTTATAAGAGATTACAAAATTTGAAAAAAAAAAATATTTGAAGTCCCAAAGTCAGTAAAGTGACACAATAGTTTGAAGGGGCAGTAATTTGAATAATCAACTTGCGCATGGTTCATTGCAGATTGATTTTTCTTATTATATCTAGATATATTTTAGAAATGACTTAACTCGAAAATCTCGCATACACATTCAAGGACTTGTTAAATGTGAATGTTATCCTCATTCTTCGAAGTTTATTATTATTTTCTTTGAAAAGGAAATAATATTCTTTATGTTGAGTAACTAAAGCTTTAAGTGTGAATTTTGGGTCTTTAAGAAATAACGGTTTTTTATCAACGACAAGAACAAATAAATTATATTTTTAAGTAACAAATATTAAATATATATCCTTTGAAAGGAATATCTGAAATTGATTTATTATAATTCATTGAAAACAATATCGTCAATATATTTGTTAATTAATGTTCAGACTTGAATTGACAATTTAATATTGAAGAACAAATTAACGATAATAACGTTATAGACAAATTTAATACAAATAGCGATTTGATTTAACGTTAATAAAAGCGTTTACAAATCAAATTTCAATTTGAGTACGAGTTAAACAGCCATATTGAAAGAGAAAATGATAAATCTTATTTGAAATAGATTAAATAGAATAGAAAATAGATAAATATATTTTAGAAATTGATTAAATTAACTACGTCAAAGTATCCGTAACGTATAATAATAATTATATTTGTTAGCCATTGTTCTGTATACACTCTAAATAACAATTACTGATGAATGGTTTAAGTGGTAATAAATATTGAAAATCATTTGTAGATTTAGACAAAACACGCCACGTGCATGTAGTGAAAGTATACGATGGTACTTCATGTAATGACGTTATATAGGGGAGGCTTCCACAACGGCGCCTATTTGTAAGCATTATTGTGTTTCGCTTTGAAGGGCGCCGTAGCCAGTGAAGTCACTGGGCAAATGAGATTTAACATCTTATGTCTCAAAATCCAACAGCATGGCTTTGCAACGGGCAAATCTACTCTATCTAATCTCCATGTTTTTACTAATTATGTTTTTAGCGGTTTAGATAGTAAACATCAGATAGACACAATCTATACAGATTTTCAGAAGGCATTTGACAAAGTTGACCATATAATCCTTTTACAAAAGTTGTCTTTTAATGGTATTAAAGGAAATCTTTTGCGATGGTTTACAGCTTACCTACATAAACGTGTTCAATCGGTGATTATAAATGGGTTTACTTCATCTCAAGTATTAGTGACATCCGGGGTACCCCAGGGCTCAATCCTTGGGCCGTTGCTATTCTCCTTATTTACCAACGACATATCGAAGTGCTTTCTACACTGCTATTATTTACTCTATGCAGATGATCTAAAGTTATATAAAAAGATACTTATACCTTCTGATATAAAAAGATACTTATACTATCTTTACTAGAAACACCCATAATATAATCAAGTCCAACCTCACCCTTGGAGACCATGCCCTTGAATCTGTTCACTCTGTCAGGGATCTTTGGGTCCTTCATGACCCTAAACTAACCTTGGACAAGCATGTAGGCATAATTATTAATAAAGCTTACCGAATGTTAGGCTTCATAACCCGTGTCACCAGACCTTTTAAAGATAAAGCCACATATACCTTTATAAAACGCTTGTGCAGTCTCAGTTGGAATATGCCTGTCCAATCTGGAATCCCCATTATGCTATATATGTTACACAACTGGAGGCTGTACAAAAGAAATTCTTACGCATTTTAAACTATCGTATGAATTGTGGTAGGGCTAACTACAATGAACTTTTAAAAACACACAATTTACTTTCACTTAGCCAAAGACGTCACTTAATTGACTGTGTCACCTTAAGAAAAATATGTGTGAATGAACTAGCTTGTCCTGAACTTCTCGAGCTTTTGCCATTCAATGTCCCAGCCAGGTCTTTACGCACGCACAGAACTTTCAACCTACCGACTCCTAGAACCAATATTGGGTTTCGCGCACCTCTTCACAGAATGTGTTCATCATTGGATTCTCACATTAATGTCGACCTGTTTTTGCACTCCTCTACTGCTGCATTTAAGACTAAGTTAAAACAACAATTACTGTCCTTACCTTAAACCTTGTATCTTTATTCATTATTATATCCCTGTCTGTGTCTTGATTTATATAATACTGTGTATTCGCCTAAATATTCTTTTCTTTACTTATCGTTCTGTTATCATGTCTGTAAAATTGTATTCTTTTGTGTTTTCAGTGAAACTATTCTAGGATATATTCAATATTGTATTTTGTATATTTATTTCACTTAATTTGTACTATAGTGATGTATCTGTTTGTATCCTCAATAAATAAATAAATAAAATGACGAGCGCATTTGTAGTGCCGCTCAGAATTATGGGGTTTTTCAAGATTCCTGAAAGGCACTGCATTGTAATGGGCAGGGCGTATCAATTACCATCAGCTGAACGTCATGGTCGTCTCGTACCTTATTTTCATTAAAAAAAAACCAAGCTGAACTTATTTGAGTTTGTATATGACTTTTATGAATTATAGGTTCTGTACTTGGGATGCATACTCAAGTGGTGGTTTAACATAGTTCTTGTAAATTATTAACATTATCATGTGAGGATTCCGAATAATTTCAGAATGAGATAAATAAAACTATTCGCCTTTTGAATTTATACTTCATTAGGTGCGTTATGAAAATATGATGAGAGTGAAATTTTAAGATGCACGTGCATCACTGTAAAACAAAAGTAACAGGGTGAAGTTGGTTCCTAAAGTTTTCTGATGTTTGCGACATTCGTTATTTATTTTTTGGTTTCTTCGTCCATTATTAGGATAGGCAAAGGGTTCAAGCCCGTACAGCCATATTCGTTATTTAATAATTAATTGTCAAAGCCATCGTGGGAAGATTTTTACAATATTGTTCTTTCTACAAACGTAGAATAGCAATAGCAAATAATTTTAATGATTTTTGCTTTGTTAGGTCAAAGAAGTATAACTTCTTGCGTGCATACATAAGTACACACACACTTTTGTTTTGTCAGAGTGAGTATATGATCTTCCCATTTAAGATTGTCTGTGAAAGGCACATGCAAGTCAGTTTGAATTGTTGCGTGCTGGTTTAAATTTTCGCACATCAATTATTTCACAAGGTGCGACATAATATTAGTTACGGCTGTTACTTGAACACTATGCACGTGCACACTGGTGTTTCTCAAGGTGGTGGACTATCTCCTACACTATTTTTTCCTGGAAAATCATCTTACAGTACCAGAAAAACTTTTATATTTTAAAACCACTCTTGGAACAGCTGTGGAATTGGATACCATGAAGGTACCACAACTTTACCAAGTTAAAGTTTTAAACTGTGCTGATTTCATGTTAAAGCATTCTTTCTTTCCTCAGAATACTTTAGTTTGCACAAAAAATACTAAGAAAACTAATTCTTATATATTTTATTTTATATCATTCTCACTATATTGATGTGTGGAGTTTCTTCGCAGTTTACTATCTGGATATGTGTCTTCCGTGCGGTTTTCTTCTACGTATAACTATAAAATGACTCCCTTTGTGTTTCTAAAACGAAACGACTATAAATACCGCCATTACTCTTATAATTCCCTTATGAATAAGGAGGACAAACGAGCGTATGGGTCACCTGGTGTTTAATGATCATCACCACTCACAATCTCTTGAAATATCAGAGGAATCACAGGAGCGTTGCCGGCCTTTAAAGCCGCGCTTTTTTTTATACCCATGTTGTATCGCCCCGAGAACACCGGGAAGGAAGGAAGCACTTTCCATAGTTATGTTGTACGTGGAAGAAAGTTCCTTGAAAATTCTTCCTTCTGATGTTGTTCTAACCCCATATAAAATAATGTTACATTAAACTGCACAAGCAAAATATAGTGAATAAAATACAACTTTAGTAATATAAACTCAGGGTTCTGAAGTTAATCGTGTTATTATCAAGTGACCTACTATCACCCAGCATCCAACGTGAAGCAACGTTATTTATTTACCATAAACTGGGGCACTCGGTTATTCATTATCTGATACTAATAAAATATTGATAGGCCCATATTTGAAGTAATTTTCAGCGGCTTGTGAACGGAAATGGGATGGCTTAGCTACTTTTACGATAAACTAGCTCAGTTGGTGTATTTATAATTTGGATGGTTTGTTTATATTGACAGAAATTGATTTAGATGGACTTATCGGACAATTAATTTTTAAGGAATCTTTCCAAGTGAACTTTATTATATTCCTAAGGTAGCTAGGATCCTTCGTACCTTCAAATGCATGATTTTTTTTTAAATTTTTACATAATCTAGAAGTACTATTTCTACGACCTAGACTTGTATGTACCTTTATAATGTATCACAACTTTTTTTTGATAGAAAATACGAGTAAAAAAAATGAGATCAAACGTTGAATTCATGATAATCTACAAAACAATTTTTTTTCAATCAAGCACAAAAACATGAAAATTCAGTATTATTTTTTGATTGATCTTTTTGAAGCTGCAAATCTCATACCTTCCTCTCTTTTTGCCTCTGTTACCCAAACGTACGTCTCTCAGAGTAGAATAATTTGCGCCTTTTAGAAGGACCAGCATTTGAAGTATTATCTATAAAAACCTTTTTTACCTCCAACATCTTTCATTGTCATCAAACCTTGACTAACAGAGCGTTGAAATTATTTTACGGTAGCGTTCTCAAATAAAAGTTCATTAATGACAAACGCGTTGAGAAATGCTATGTCCAGTTAACCCTAAAACAACCTATGCCATCATTTTGGAGATTCAGGAAGTGCCCTTTGGCACAAGATCTTTCATATACACCAATATCGAAAGTGCCGTACGGCACACTACGCCCAGACCAAGTTCTGATCCTCATTTTGTTTTTAAAATAGTTTATTTTGCATTATCCTATATCTTGTTTCAATAGCTTTCTTATACATTCTCTCATATCATCCTAATTATAAGCAATCTATTAATACACGTTAAATAATATGCATTGACAGGCCACTGCGCGCGAGCCAAAGTCACACCGGTCTATGGCATACCGCGGCGCGGGGACACTTGCCGATTAATGAAGGCTATACAGCAAAGGGCTCTCAAACGATCAGTTGTGTCTGCGTCCCCCTATGTCGGTTCGGTCCCCTCTATGTTGGTGTCTTTGACGGCCATCGGACAGGCTACTGAAGACTTAGATCCGATAGATTTTTTTCTTTAGGTGACACAGTTGCCTCTTCATTTCCTATTTCAGTTTCAGTACGATGTCCTTCTGTGTAGCGTAATAGTTATTAATCTTTTACTGCTTCAAAATCTTCGTCTCTTAGTTTCGAAGGCAGATGTATTCAGAAGCTACTGGGGGCAGACATTGAAGATATAGATACCTCATCCATAACCTGGTGGCACTTCTTGTTGACGCCTCAAATAGCCTCCTCAAAATAGTCGTCAAAGCCTCTCGATGACCGTGCTGGAACATCTTTTTTAAATTGGTCATCGGAAACACCGACATCAGATTTTTTGCAACAGTCTGATGTTGGTGTTTCCGATGACCAAAAATAACATAATAATAATTTACAATAGTGTATGACGAAACATAATAACATTCGTCATGAATAAGAATTATCCACATGAAATAAGGTAATTACACACCATGTAAGTTATTATGAAATTTAATTCATAATAAAAACTTATTAACCATTCAAAAATATTTGTGTATTTGTACTTACCTATGATATCATATTTTTAAAACTATTACGAAAACATCGCAGGGCAAACTCGCCGAGTGCCCGACAAGTTGTAACTTAAAGATCAAATTAACTGGTCGTTTCTCACGGGAGACTGAACCGTGCGTTCTCATTGGCTAACGCAAATTGTCCTTTAAAGGATCGTCATAGAATTGAAGCAGTTCGAGCAGAGTTTGGCAACAGTCTTTTAATTAATAATGAACGACTGTTTAAAGCTTAAACGGACGATTATTAATATTTTAGTGTTCATCATGCACTAACCATTGATTAGGTGCTTTTACCGATTGATTTACTTAAACGAAGTAGCATAAGTAGGTTAACCATTGTTTTGCTAAATGACGTGGTAAATTATGTGATACGTGTATATGTCTGTTTCAAAATAAAAGTGCTTAATGCGCACTCCTCCTTGATTCCAGATACGGTGAAATATAAAAAAATACTTCGAGTAATATGAGAAAAAGCATTTGAATGGTTGTTTAGTTGTTTTAGACAGAAGGAAGGTTACTGAATTGAAAAAGTCTGTGTGTACTTATGTATGCACGCAAGAAGTTATACTTCTTTTGTTTAACGAAGCAAAAATCATTAAAATGATTTATTCCTCGTGCTATTCTACGTTTTTACAAAGCACAATTTAGTAAAAATCTTGCAAAGATGGCTTTGACAATTAATTATTAAATAGTGAATACGGCTGTATGGGCTTGAACCCTTTGCTAGTCCTAATAATGGACGAAGAAACCAAAAATTATAACTAATGACGAAAACGTCAGAAAATTTTAGAAACCAAGTTCAACCTGTTAATTTTGTATTACAGTGCTGCGCGTTACTTTTTGAAATTTCAATTTCATCATTTTTTCATAACGCGCTTAAAGACAACTTCAAAAACCGTTCACGCTATGGACATTGCTTGCCTTGACGAAACGAGCATCAGATTTTGCAGCATTATTATGCTACGCTTCCATTTTCGATAGCAGTTGGTTTAAATCAATTATAACTGAATACAGTGTCATCTTTACACAGTAATGTTACACCATTTGGTCATTTGTAGCTCATTCATTTAAAAACACTCGGTTATTAAGCCGAAATATATCCTTATTTATAGGTGTTAGAAAATTTATTTCAATAACCATTTTAATGAGTTGGAGGGTAAAACTTTATTTTTCTTATAGCTAACTACTAAATCTTTTAGGATAATCCACGAAACTGGAACGAACACCTGGAAATTTGAGAAAATACAAATGTTTTCAGGTATCACATTTCTTGTGTTGTATGTTTGGGTTTTATATTTATCCAGATTATGGGTTTGAGTACATTTAAAAAGAACATCCTTATTTTACAAATCTTTCTATTTTTTTTTTTTTTTTTTTTTTTTTATTTATTTATCATATTACATATATCGATATAAAACTAGGTCAAATTAGCATCTAAAAAAAATCCACAAAGGTTAACAACTAATGCTAATAACACTTAATAATACGTCACAACTCAACAACAACTTATGCTATTAATTAAATGAACACAGTGAAAATATTTTAAAAGACTTAAAAACGAATAAATATAACTTATAAATATGACTTAGCAGGTTCAAATTCTCTTAGCTGCTATAATTTATGTAATAGGTAATCCTTTATTCTATAATTAATGTTTTTAGTATTTAAATTTTGCCGCTCACTGAAGGGCAGCTCATTTAGCAAGCGAGGTATTAGGTAATCGGCAGTTCGTTCGCCGTACACGTTGCAGGCCCGGAGAATCGACAACCGGTTCTGAGTTATGGCTCTTGTTTGTATAGGGTGTTCTATCTTTTTCAATCTTATTTTTTCATTAAAAAAGTATTGGCTCAATAGCATTTGCTTAACTTTATGATAAATGGGCAAGATATTGCAATGTTTAAATATTTCATTTTCGTTTTGTTTTAATTTTCGAAGCATATTTGCAGATAATGTATTTTTTAAAATTTTTAATTGAAGATTGTATATTTGCTTCAGATATGAGGAATATGTACGGCCATAGCTTGTCAGGCCATATTGAATATAGGATTCCGCTAATGAATTATAAAGCATAATTTTTACTTTAAAGGGAATTCTATTTTTTAATATTTTTATATTTCCTAGGAACTGGCGTAATTTATTGCTAATGTGTTCGATGTGGTAGCTCCAGTTGAATTTTGAATCAATTATTAGGCCAAGGTATTTATGTGTATCCACTATATCAATTGCAGGACACCTACAGGTTCCTAGCCCATGCAGACAGTTATGATTGTGTGAAATTATAGATTTTGGTGTAGGGTGCTTTATGTAGGGTGATTTGATAATCATGAGCTTAGTTTTACTAATGTTTAGTACTAAACCAGCATCATGACACCATTTAGTTATCGTGTCCAAGTCAGACTGAAGATCTTCACATGCTCTATGGATATCTTTACTTGACACAATAAGGCAAGTGTCATCTGCAAATTGGTAACACGTGCTGTATTTTAGGCAGTTTCCCAAATCGTTCACATACGATAAAAAGTGTAGGGGACCCAGGACTGATCCTTGAGCCGTTCCCTCAGTCACCATTTTGGGGTCACTGTATGTATTTTGTACTTTAACAGTAAATGTACGATTTGTGAGATAATTTTTGCACCACTTTAGTAACGGACCCCTGATTCCACAATCATCTAGATTTTGGATTAATTGTTCATGCTGCAATGTTTCAAATGCCCGCGAAAAGTCAATAAATAGGGCCAGTACAAATTTTTTGTTGTTTAAGTGAGCATTTACCTCGTCAGTGAAAGAACATAGGAGGTCTGTTGCACTTTTACCCGCTTGAAACCCAAATTGATTGCTACTAATTACCTCTTTCTTTTGATAGAATTGATGAACCTGATCACTCACGATTCTTTCTATGATTTTGTCAATTGCAGAAAGTAAAGTAATTGGCCTGTAGTTCGTATAATTTTCGTGATGACCCTTTTTGTACACTGGTCTTACACAACCTATTTTGAGGTCATTAGGAAAATCGCCTGTTTCGACGCTACAGTTTATTAAATTTGCAATTGGTAGGGCCAGATATTGGTTAGCTAGTTTAAGTTCACTTACTTTAATACCGTCTAGTCCAGGTGCCTTATTTGAGTGTAATTTCTTAATTACTTTACTAACATCGTCTTTGGAGACCTTTTGGAATAACATTGTAGTATTTAAGGGCTTGCGATACGTACTTGCATCAGCAAGTTTTAGTTTGCAATTTGGAATTATATTTTTTACTGATTTTTCAAATCCATTCGCAAAGTTATCAGCTATCTGTTTAACGGAAAGGCCCTGGCCTTCGAACGCCTTTAGTATCACTTCGTCAATGGTTAAATTTGTCCGCCCTAGCATTTGATTAATAATTTTGTAGATTTTTTTTATATCTTTAAAATTTTTCTTTATTTCTTTTAAATAATATGCGTCACGTTTGGATTCCATTAATTTATGGAGTTTGTTTCTGGTTTTATTATATTGTAGTCTGATTAAGGGATCATAACTATTTATCCAAAGCTTATATAACTTGTTTTTTTTTTCGCAAAGCCGATTTACGTTTCCATCTATCCAAGGAGCTGTGTTTGATTGAGTTTTGTTTTTTTTGTATTTTATTAATTTATAATTTCTTGCAACCTCTCTGGCTGCTAGAAACGACTTTTTGATATAAGCCAATATATTGTCTGGCGTATTTATTAAGTTAGTTTGTTCCCAGTCAACCCTACTCATTTCTTTGTGAAAAATATTTTGATCAATAGTAATCTTTTTTGTAGCACCCTGTGTACGTCTCGTTGGTGACGAGTTATTAATGCATGTAAATACAATACCTCGATGATCCGCCAGTACCTCGTCAAGCACCGCCGAGTACGGATCTAATGTGGGGACCCGCGCGAAAATATGATCTATACAAGATTTGGTGACCTTATTTAGTTTTGTTTCTATTCTCGTGTAATTTGAAATACCACACATCAATCCGTACTCACTAAGTGCATCCAAGTAGTAATCTTTATGGGATGATATTTATACTACAGATGTGTAATAACGGGTATTAAAACACGAATGTGGGTGATAATAGTATCACACGAGTGTTTAATACCTAATTATCAACAGTTGCATACAAGACTTTACACCCATAATATGAATCCTCTATAAAAAGATTCTGAAACAGTTAGCTTACTGTTAAAATTGAAAAAGCCAGTCATAGTGACCACAATATCATCCAAATGAGTGTTATTATCAGAACGGATGATGTAATGTTGTACTGAATTTCATTACAACACTCGTTTGGATGATGTAATGGTTATTAGGACATTGGGTGTTTTAATGTTGGCAATAAGCTAACTGTTTCAGAATCTGTAATAGAGGATTTAAAGCATGGGTGTAGATAAAAATATTAAAACCACCTTTATTATTACATTATACAGCCTTCGACTTTATTTCTCTTCCAACAAAAAATCAAAATGTGTGCAGATTAGAAATGAAGCGGATAAAGTTTAAAAAACAAATATTTCAAAGAAAAATATTTGTGAAAATGTTTCCGAAAAAATTCATTCAATAATAAAACGAATGCTTTCCTTATTTATAAAAAAATAAATGTAATGTGATAAACAACCTTGTTGGGTTGAACCTTCTCTCTCTATCGGAAACCAGAGGTTAAATCTTGTGCCTTAGACCACGCGGCCAAACTGACCTAAAAACAGTAGTTGAAATTAATTAAACAACTTCACCACTAATACAATGTGATTGAGTGCCAACTACAAGTGACAGTTGGTAGCATGATCACGGTAGGCGGTCGTCCCCTATATAAGCCAGAGCGCTAATTTCGAGTGGGTATTATTTATTGAGAATTCTAAGGGGTAACGCTGTTCAAATTGTAGTAGAGTCAGTTATTAGCATAATTATTAGTTGAAACTGTAAAATACAGATATATCTACATCTGTACGATTCAATATTACTGAACAATCTTTCAAGCGCTGACCACATAGTTTTATTCGTTGTATAACCATTTTACAATGTCAATAACAAAATATATTCTGGTCTTCCAGATATATTTCATTCGCAATATTCAAACCCGTATTCCCAGTCGTCAATCGTGTGTAAATAGAGGTATGCAAAGAGTCCCCACCTCCTAATCGATTTAATCTTGGTTCATATTAATATCCCTCACAAGATCAGACCCTTTACAACATAGGTATTCATCCAACCCTTATGATATTCATATATACTAATAAATGGAGAACTATTTTTTTCCTTTAGACTGGAAAACCAATGAACCGATCGGAAAAATACTTGAACCATAAGAAGCAATGTGTTTTGGAGATGTCTTTAGTGTATATTTCGCCATTTGTTTCCGAAGCGGTAGTAGTGTCTAGTATATATATATTAGAAATGACATCAAAAAGAATTCTAAATGAATCAATTTTGAGAAAATAAATAATGCTTCTTTATATGATATGTTGATGATTACTAATGCGGAACCTTTATTTCTTTTGACTTACAAACAGAAATGATTCAGCCTTTTTCATTTCATTACAAATAACCTAAACGTCATTGCATATCACAATTCATACTATGACAAGGATCTTATATGGAAAAACAACGTTTTTCGGGTCATACACTAGGTATTATATTATATAATACTAGCTGACCTAGCAAACGTTGTATTGCCAATATTAAAATCGCGATACAAAAGTAACTGTTGATTGTAGATGGGTGAAAATTTGAAGTTGTATGTATTTTTTAATGCTGACTCATAATCAAACAAATTTAAAAAAAAATGTCAAAAAAATTTAAAAAAAATTCGTGTGGACCACCCTTAACATTTAGCGGGATGAAAAATAGATGCTGTCCGATTCTCAGACCTACCCAATATGCACTCAAAATTTTATGAGAATCGGTCAAGCCGTTTCGGAGGAGTTCAATGATTAACACCATGACACGAGAATTTTATATATTTGATTATAGCTTTTTTATTTAATTGGGAATAACAAACAATTACACATTAAAATTTTGTTATATTTGTTATTTTGAAGTGATATCCCTCTCTTCTCAGATTAAATATACACAACGGAATGATGGAAGGAACCCGAGAGTCTATTCGAGTCCCGCATCGTTCATAAATTCGTTACGAATTAAATTTGTACAATTACACATGGACTCTTACTTAATTATTACTTTTGTTTATAATCGACCACGTTGTGCACATATTACTTATTTTGTGTGTTGGAAAAGCAAATACACTTAAAACACATTTAAAATATACTAGCTAACCCGAGAGACGGTGTTCTGTTCATAAAGAAACTCTTTCGAGAGCAATTTCGTAAATTCCGTTCTTAACTCACCTCTACTCGGCGAAAGGAATATTCCAACGAAATTTCAAGTCTCTACGCCGGTTCCAGAGATATCGTGATGAGCTATACCTTGGATAATCTATTTGTCTAGATAGAGTCTCTTGCTGTTAGACAACCGATAAAAACAGGCCAGGAATATTAGTTTAGTGTGTGTAACAAGCTACGTATTGCACTCACGATTTGTGTGACTCTTTGTGTTTGTGTGCGTGAATTGCTCAAAATGGAAGTTAGTTCTTGACTCCATTTTTTTTAGACGTTTTCATAGCTATCATAGTCTATCCAGACGTATAAATGATCTAATATACATTATATGCATAGACACAAACAAGTAAAAATAATCACAAAAACATAATTAATAATTAATAATAAATAATAAATAATCATCTTATATATAAAATTCTCGTGTCCCGGTGTTTGTTACCAAACTCCTCTGAAACGGCTAAATATGATTGAAAATTTGTGTGTATATCGGGTAGGTCTGAGAATCGGCCAACATCTATTTTTCATCGTACATACGGTCTAAATAGATTTTTTAATTTTCTTGACATTTTTTTTATTTTTAGTTTATTATGATCCAGCATTAAAAAATACATACTTAATTAATACATAAACTAACTTCAACGCTCCGTCTACGATAAACACCTATTTTTGTATCGAGTTTTTAATATTATTCTATTCCATCCACATATCCGCAATAGAGTTGCAAGAAGGCAATACAATATAATTATTATTGTAGTACGATACTAAATGGTAGGTTTGTTGTAAAATTGTAATTTTTGATTTTTTTTTATTACTTTTATGGCAATACAACGTTTGCTGGATCAGCAAGTATACATTTAAATATACATAATTATCCATACATAAGACATTTTGTATAATTATCAATAGTCAAAGCTTACTTACTTTTTATGTTAAGTACTTATTATCAATCTCCTCGAGTTCTCTATATTACTAAACCATCTCAACTTGTTGTTCTATCATTATTAAAACTATCATTTTATGAATATCTGGGTCACAATCTTGACCTTAACTTAATAAACTTATCAAGCACGGCTTGGCTTTGCCGGTATCTATTTGTTACAAGTGCGACCGATATAGATTTACTATTCAAACTAAATTTCATAAACTTTGTCTTGAATTTACGGTTTCATTAAATATTCCATATCTAATTTAAGCTTGTTTGGAATACAGCTTTTATGTCTTTAATCTGCATTATACGTCACGGTCACACTAAAGGTTTTGCGTAACTTAAAAAAAAAACATGTTAAAAAACAAATATTATGTTTATTGCTTTTTAAAACATTCTCCTTTACATTTTAAACATTTTTACATGCGATCGAACCATTTTTAACACAGGAGGATCATAGATCTGAAGGCATGTTTTCTACTTGCTGATTGAACGCTATCACTGCCTCTTCGGAATTGGTAAAAGTGAAATCTCTCATCAATTCTTTGATTTTGGGGAAAATACAGAAATTACAGGGTGCTAGGTCGGGGCTATGTGCAGGATGGGTAACGAGTTGTACCTTTTCGGAAGCTAAAAATGACTTTGTTGATAAATTGACTTTCGTGTGTGAAGAAGTGTAGTCATGATTTAGGAGAATGCGGCTTTTTGGTCGTCTTTTACGAACTTTTTTTAACACCCTGGGTAAACAAATGGTAGAATACCACTCGGCATAAACACCCTACTTACAGTACTTCATTAGCATCTGTGAGCACCATTTCACGCGAGCCCGCTTCTGCTCTGATATCAGTTCATGAGAAAAAAAGTGAACAATGTAGTTTAAAGCCATCATGTCATGCCATCAAATGTGTAATCAAAGTTAATGAGTTCAAAATGAAACAATAACCTATATCTGAATGATTTTATTATATTATGTAGTAATAAAAATGATAAGGATTAATATGGTATTTGTGTAAACAGATTTTACCGCTTTAAAAATGCATGACAAATTTCGTATAAAGTGCCCTAATTTATACGAAATTTGTTTAAATTACGCAGTATCTATTGTTTATATTATCTAACAACAAAAGCGTCGACGTTCGTTTTTATAAACAAGCCCAAACACTTCAAAAGCAATAAATTTTATTTTGTAACCCGATCCCGTTGACCTTGGCGTCGGTAATACACGTTTAGCACGTGCGCCACGTGCGGTGTGGCAGCTCGGCACCTCAGGGGTATCTTTTTTTAAAAGAAATCGTGAAAATCGGTGCAGTAGTTTTTAAGTTTATTGATAGATTTGAGCGAACAGACAGACGCAGCGGAGGACTTTGTTTTATAATATATAGTGATAATATTTTATAAGATTTTAATATATTTTACCAGAGTGAGGCGTCTTTGCGAGAAATGTTTAGGTGTAGCGAAGTATAACAGTCATCAGCTAGATAACATATATTATTGATTATTAATAAAAATATCATCGTCAAATTATTTGAGCCTATGGAGTGCCAATTTTAATAAGAGAATGTTATGCGAAGCGTAGATTTAATAGCAATTTGTGCTAACAAACTATTTACTGTCGTACGGTTCATTGGTATATGTTAATTGCACCGACTTCTATGTTCTGTATACTGATTGTGTAAGAGCATGGAAACATTTTACTGCCGTTTTTATATAAGAATAATAATTACACCATTACATTAAAATAAATCTCTTTCAGCTCTTCTGATGCCAGAGGGATCCTTCTAATTTATTTATTTATTAAAGCACACCACATCATATACGATACAATTGTCTTAATCTTGTTACAATTATTAGTTCTAAAGTATAGGACAATTATGGTGAACACGAAAATTACAAAAAAATACTACCTAATAACTTCTGAAAAATAGAACTAATACAATCGCCATATTAAAAAACAAAATAAGAAATGAAAGTACAAATTATAAGCCTTTTAATTGAATTAATGAAGGAAAAGAAAAACTAAACTAACTAATTTAATACTAATAACTTGGAGAAGACTAATATTGAACAGACTAATTTTAAATAGTACTATGTATAGAATATTAATAATAATTTACTGAGACGAGCGCTTTGTAGGGCCACTCAGAATTTTTAGGTTTATCAAGAATCCTGAGCAGGACTACATTGACATGGGCAAGGCGTATCAGTTACCATCAACTGAACTTACTGCTCGTCTCGTCCCTTATTTTCATAAAAATTAATAAATAACAATATTAGTTAAAATTACATGCACTTTATTCCTTTAAAAAGGATTTTATTTAAATAGTAATACTGTTACTTGTGTAACATTTCATCTAATAAATACTTAGTGAGTCCCACAGTCCAATTTTGGCTGAGCTCCACATAAACTTTAATCGCTTGTTAATATTGATTGCAAGCATCGAGCAAGCCGACCGATTAAACAAACAGGATATGTACATTGAATTGAATCAAAACGTAATTCCTATATACATTAGTTGTTTACAAAATGATGTAGTTTAAAACAAAGTTTTCGTTGATAATAATATGGCTGATTTAAGTAATATTTTCCTTTTCTGAACTCACTTTAAGTTTATGTACTTGATTTTGCATTTTTTAGAATATTTAAAATTTCTAATTAGTCTTAAACAACAAAGATATTGAGTGTAATAATTAAAACTAGTATGTGCGTGCAATCTTTATGCGCTATTTAATTAAAACTTAATACCAATAGCCATAGGACTAATTAACCATAATAGTGTTTAAAACAGAGTTATATAATTTTAGCTGCTAACTTTCATTAACTGTTTATCATTGTTAGAAGACCATTTTAGGAATTTTGAGTTATTTAAAATTATCGCCAGTAAAGTTAATTAATCGCAAGCAATATGAGGCCACACGACTTACTATTAAAGAAAATCATTAAAAGTAATCCAAATATTATTTCTTTTGGTAAATAATTTCTCTATAAAAATAAAAAGTATAAGGTGTCACGGGTTATTCTGCCTAAAATCGGCAGGCCGTATCAGTCATACCACCACTATTAATGATGTCATCCGCCGGACATCATCCGCTCTGTATATACCAGCCGTTTTAGAAATATATTACCTGCTACGATGGCAAGTGTCCTGATGGAATGACATTAAGGCTTGGGCACGGGTAAGAGCACTGGTGTGGGACGCGACTATGTCATGTCATGTCTAAGTTACGTCAGTTGGTGCTTGGGCTGCTTCGACTGCCGAAGACAGCAAGCGCCGCAAATACGAGTATGTTAATCTCAGTGAGTCTTACATCTTTGTGCCGTGTGGTGTCAAAACACTTTTCACGTGAGGCCAATTGCTCGGAGAATAAAATATTATATTCGCGCCTCAATAGGGTCTCTCACTGGAAACCCATGCGCTAGCAGCTATTTCGGTCAACGGCTGATCCGCTGACCGAAAGCCGTTGACCTAGCTATCCTAATGATAGTTTTATTTTAATGAATTCATAGTATTGTAAATATAGTTATAAGATTTGTTTTGTTTCCTATAAAAATAATTGTAATAATATAAAAATAATGTTAAATCTAATTAAATTTATAACACCGCGAATCTCCTCTCGTTCTAAGATTACATCTTATGTGTCACCTTATAAAAGCAATAATTCAGGTGTTAAGGTTTGTAATCTTTGTAATCGATTACAGTTTGATATTGTTCATAGATGTCGCCCTAAGCCATCAAGGACGCATTATCTAAGTTTATTATAGAACTGTGACCTTACTTATTATGTAACTGGTGAATATACGATTGGTACGCCCCTAATAAGTGTTTAAATACCTTAGTTAGTGGCATATTTTTGGGATATATACATCAGGAAATACATTTGTGAGGCATTTAACCAATAAAACCCCTATCCTTACAGAGTTACCTACTGCGATAGAGGCTTGACTTAAATTTAAGTATTTAAATTAATATAAACATAAATCTTAGAGCTAACTAACAATCTATACCTACTTTACTAGATTATTACTATACTAATTACTATTACTAGAACATACAATAACTACTCTAATTTTAAACTCGTTCAGTGAACAATCAAACAAGTCAATCCTATGCGAAAGTTCATTTAAATTTCGTAAAGCGACTGTAAAAGGCGTAGGCGTAGTAACTCTAAATAATAAAATCATTGTTATTGTGTCCTGTTCTTAACTATACTCTTATAATTGTTTAAATTATCATTTTGTATGTTGTCATTTAGTAGTTTTCACTTTTGGTTTAAAATCTATGTTTTCTTTTTTTTTGTTTTGCATTATCGTCCATTGTAAACATAATAAGTATTTAATTTATGGAACTGTTTTGTCTTCTAGTTTATGTATATTTGTAACTCACTATTGTCAATAGAACGAAGTGTAGTCGGGGTAAAGCGCCAAGACAAAGTGCGATTGGATCATATCAAAGGAAAAACTAAGTTCAAAAGCATAGAGAAAACAATACGCACTTTGAAATGGAGATGGGTAGGCCACTTTATGAGGGATGAAACACCAAAATGGACTAGATCAATAACTGAATGGTACCCCAGAGGAGATAAGAGGAATAGAGGAAGACAGTTCATACGATGGGAGAATGAACTGAAACAGATAGGAGGACCACTATGGAATAGAATAACAAGGAACCGGAACGAATGGAAGATCTTGGAGGAGGCCTTTGTCGAAGGACAAACAAGTTAACAGAAAGAGGACACAGTCTGTTTAAAAGTTACTACTAATAATTAGGTTAATAATATAGTTATGTATGATAAATTAATTAATTAAAATGATTTATAGTATGTCTATTAGCTAGTAAGTAAATTTTTGTTTTGTTAACTGTAATAAAGGCTTTATTATTATTATTATTATTATTATTGTTAAAGACTGTTTTAATAATATCCTTAATAAATAAATAAATAATAAAATAAATAAATATACATCATAGATTTTGCATATATACATAATATATATAAACGATCTGAAAGCCCGATAATGCATGACAAATTTTGATTCGTCAATGGGTGCGTTAGCTCAGTAGTTTAATATACAAAATACTAAGAAGCGAGTGCCTAGTGTGGTGATTGTTCTCGACTTGTCAATTAAAATCAGTTACAGAAACAATAGATTCATATACCTTCTCTATCTTTCTGTATTTCTGTTAGAGATTTTCTTCTCCTTCCCAAGAGTGGCAGTTAACTCTCCACAGGATGCCAGCTAGATTATGGATAGCACAACGGCGCCTATATCTGCCGTGAAGCCGTAGCTAGTGAGATTACTGGGTAAATGAGACTTGACATCTATCTATGTCTGAAGGTGACGAGCGCAGTTGTAGTGCCGCTCACAATTTTTGGGTATTTCATGAATCCTGACCGCTTCTGCATTGTAATGGGCGGGACGTATCAATTACCATCAGCTAAACGCCCTGCTCGTCTCGACCCTTTTTTTCATCAAAAAGAGGTTTTTGTTTATACACTACTATATTGTTAGTTTATGATATATCAAGCAATTCATAGTAACTTTTTATATCTTAACTTTTATTGTAAATCTTCCATTACAATGAACTTAAACTGCACAACACTAGCACTAACAATAACATTACAGTGTATATTACGACTTATACAATACATTGTAATCCTAGGATTAGAGAGAACGCGTGCTTTTACGTTGATGGCTCACATTGTAAAATTGGGCTTAGCGAGGAATTGTGAAAACGGTTAGTTTGAAAGAAACTTTTTTAAATTTAATTTACAAAATTATTAAAAAAAACTATCAAAGGACGTTTTTACTTGATTAAAACAATTTTATAGTAAACATTATGGGTGTTATTACATGAAAATAATTTAAACATGGCTGCGACACGTATTTGCGCGCGTGCGTGTTTAAGGAATAATTATTATTAAAATTGCGCAAATTAGCTGGCTAAATTATATGATTGAATAATATGCCGCCGTACCTGGAATACCTTAACGCGATGGTCTGCAGCTGGGGCCCCCGCTAGTCCTCTAGGAAATCCTGGTGCGTGCTGCTTCCTCTCGGGTGTGTAGAAAAAGGATTGCGATCTGTTACACCGAGAACTTATCGGTTAGATCGTTGATCACTGATGAAGTCTTGACGTATGATGGTGCGTATGTGACGATTTGCGTGCGTTCTATATTGCTCAGTGGCAATTTGGTTATATTTAAGCTGCGAAATAGACAACTGTCATTATGTTAACCTCACAGATGACAATGCGTCTGTTGTCTATGGTATTTGTCTGGTATTTGGTCTACAGGCGTCGGATATAAATTGGCCATAACCAAACAACAATAAAAATAATAATTGTGGCGTATCCAACACGTGTTTCGGTAGACAGTGACCTAAATATAACATTAACATTATCTTTTTCTATTACAAAACAGTGCTTCGCTTGTGATTAAGTAACACGTGGTTAAGCACTACATAAACTGAAGTATCCAGGAATACTTACGGAATGCAATTTTTGCCAGCGGTCAACTATCTGTCATCATATAATCTAAATCTTCCATATAAATATGATGGATCCGTTAGACACACCTCAGACAAGCTTCGAATCGTTTTTAAATATAAGCAAAGTCTAAAGTATGTTGAACATTAAACAACAGAAAGATACAGATTTGTAATAGAAATTTTTTAAAGCAAATGTTCAACTTAATTCGTTTGACTTTTTTGTAATAACACGGTTATTGCCTTTTTAATAAACGCAATGTAATGATCCTACAAGCTTATAATGACTACTCTCTGTCATGTAGTTCGGTAGTGACAAAGGTAAGATAAAGACAAAAAAGTTTTAAATTTGGAATAAGTTTACTTCGTGTTTATTAATAATACACATGAATTACTTTGATGTTATTCGATGCAGCTAAAATAAAGTTTAATTATATTGTATTTTCTCAGTTGCCGTTACCCTATAAAAATGTTATATATTACTTAGAAAATTTTGAGAAAACGGTTTGATTATTTATATCCAAGAAAATCCCCTCGATTGTTGAAACCAAATTGGTTCCTGTAGTGCCGTGCACCGGTGGATGCTGTTTGTGGTGAGGAGCAATAAAAGTAGGTGGTATAACAATAGTTTTTTTTTTAATGAAAATAAGGGACGACACGAGAAGGATATTCAGCTGATGGTATTTGATACGACCTGCCCATTACAATGCTGTACCGCTCAGGATTATTGAAGAAACCAAAAAACCTGAGCGGCCCCACAACAGCTGCGCTCGTCACCTTGAGACATAATATCTCAAGTCCCATTTACCCAGTAATTTCACTAGCTACGGCGCCCTTCAGACCGAAACGTTATGCTTACACATTACTGCTTCACGGCAGAAATTAGCACCGTTGTAACCCATAATCTAGCCGGCATCTGGTGCAAAGGAGCCTCCCTCTGATAAAGAAGTAGTGGTAGTTCTTTTTCACAATTCGTTTTCTTATGCTTACAAAAAAATATACAGTCCACTCCTAATATCTTTACGGTCTTACGGGCCCTTAACATCGAGTTCATTGACAAAATAATATAAAAATACGTTGAAGCTCATCAACATAGACGTCACCGTCACGTGAACGTCGAGACAATCCAGCTCCTTGACAACACTGATATAGTAAGAAGACTAAAACGAACAAAAACTTTTAGTTAATTTAGTGCTAGTGAATTAGTGGAATACAATATAAAAATGGTGACACATGAACAAAGTGACTTCCCCTTAATAGAAACATCAGGAATGGACACATTCTTATTTTAATTTATCTAGCAGTGTTGAGTTAAGTCTAGATTGTAATGCAAGTGGGGTGAAAACAACGAACGATTATCGAATAATTTAAAAGAAGAAAAGCGTCTTTCAAACTTACATTCATCTCATTAAAAATTGAATCTGCGTTGGAAACTTTTCAAAACAAAACCAATCAAAGTGAAGTAATCGTGCGGCGCAGGGAAAATTTTTCATTTCCATTACGATATCAAATCGGCATCAACCCCGATTGGTATGATATGAAATGCCTCCAAGAAGTTATTATGAACAAATAGCGACCATACACCAAGCTTAGGGTTATTACTACAACGTGCGCGCCCAACCACTCTACATCCAAATGGAAGGATTTCCTGGACATCATACTAAAATATTAGGTCAACTTCCTAACACCGGGCCTTCACCAGTGGGAGTCTCCTTTGCACCCGATGCCGACTAGATTATGGGTACCTCAAGGGTGCCTATTTCTGCCGTGACGCAATGAGTGATCATTACTGTTTGGGCCTGAACGGCGACGTAGCTAGTGAAATTACTGGGCAAATGAGACTTAACATACAATGCCTCAAGGTGACGAGCGCAATTGTAGTCAAGAATACTGATCGGCACTTCATTGTAATGGGCAGGGCGTATCAATTACCAACAGCTGAATATCCTGCTCGTCTCGTCCCTTATTTTCATAAAAAACCGTGCAACTTCTTCCTTAAATAAAAAAAAAACTGAAAAGAACACAGTTTTTATCGCAGGAAGGCGCGCTAACAGTGTTTGAGAAGGTCGTTGAAGAGTTGTCTGCTACGGTAGGTAAAATGCGTTTTATCAATATAAATTGAAACATTTAACTTTGATCATTTTTATATTTTTTATTGTGATAACCCACTTCTAGGATTGATTACATAAATTAAATTTGTATACAAAATTAATGAATGATGCACGACTGGAACCCGCGACCTCGATCGTTTCGTGCGAGTGCTCTTCCACTGAGCCAACCGTTCGAGTCACGTAACGATCATAAATCTTGATAATATGCCCTGTTCCAATCTTAAATTTAAACTGTGTACTGAATCATAAATGTGGTGGCACTTTAAAAAAATAACAAACTGTTTAGATTTGAAAATACCTTTCATTTCTGGTCAATTTCCTAATATGCAATTATTGGGGTTGAAAAGATTATCAACCGTAAAGAAGATCCTGGAGATGAAGCCACAACCTTATAGTTCAACCAGACTGCAGACATACTTAACAACTTATGAACGTTACGAAAACAATATATATTTTCAAAAAAACATTATTAACATTAAACATTATCAAAACATTTTTATCAATATTGTTATTATAAATAGTGATCAGATCGTATAAGTAAGTCACTTACCCACTTATTCATAATAGTCTGCTAACTTAAAGCATTGCTAATTCTCACTCTGTCTTCTTCTATTGACCTAAGTCAGAATGAGAAAAAAACACTCCTAAGCGGCTGTTTAAAGTTAGCAGACCATTATAAATAAGGGGTTTAGTGTACGTATGTTTATATTATACTAGCTGACCCGGCAAACGTTGTTTTGCCATATAAAGTATAATTCACGCGATAGTTTTATAAGTAATAAAATATTGCCTATATTATAGCCTGTACATCATTTTGTTCTATGGTCAATAGTTTTTGCAGCGCACGCAAAAATAGGTTTTCGATTTTACACGTTGTGTTACAAAATAGCAATTTTATTACGGATCCCTAATTTTGGAAAAAACACACATAGCCTATAGCCTAGTAGTACCAGAGATTAGCGCGTTCAAACAAACAAACAAACACTGCAGCTTTATAATATTAGTATAGATTTATAATTTTACTCACTATATTTAAACTAAGCTTACCGGCATTTACTTTTATAATTAAGTTATTAAATTGTTTTCTCTTAAAGTGAATTTGTAAATTCTTATGAGAAATAAATTCTTTAACCGTTATTTACTAGGTAGTAGTACCGCTTCGGAAACAAATAGCGATCTGAGAGAGAATATAGTAATAATAATAAAGAAATAACCTCACTTTTATTATTTGTTAGCTTCTACTTTACCATATTAAATGAATATTATTATTTGGATACAATGGGTTTGTAAAATACAAAAATGAAACAAAATAATTTGATTTATATAGAATTAAATACTTTATATATAATCTATTTGACTATTATTTTGTTCTAGAATAATTTAAGTTAGGTAATAGAATTTATTTATCGCATAAAAAAGGATCAAAGGTTGGTCGCCGTACGCAACCCTTATTTCATATTGGATTTCCTTTATAAAATTCATGAACTCACATTATTGGATATTAAGTGTATCAAAAAATTGTTTTTTGTGGTAAATGTGATCGAGACAAAGGATTTTATCATCTACTAGCTTTTACCTGCGACTTCGTGCGCGTTGAATAGTTTTTTGGATACTTTTCAAATAATATACAAACTGGTCTTTCCGCTGCTGGCAGTGCTCTTCTATACTACAATGCATATCCCTTGTAATTGTGCACAGTCTTTTTAATAGTATTTTCTTGTGAACTTTAATCTCCTATTTCATCCCCATGTAGGTCAAAGTTTAAAAAATGCTTGAACAAATGTTTATAAAATATTTCTTATCAAGTGCCAAAATACGAAGTGCCATGGTTTTATTCTTTGCTTTGATAATGACAAATTTCATATAAACTGCCGTCCCATATTTCAACCCCTGCATTTATGTTTTTACAATAAAAGGTAGCCGACGTCCTTTTTCATGCTTTAGTTTATCTCTGTACAAAATTTTATTAAAATCGGTTGCGTGGTTTATGCGTGAAAGCGTAACAAACAAACTAACATACACATTTATAATATTAGTAGGGATGTTAGATTCAAGCCAATCAATCAAACCAATTTGACAATATACAACTACACTCACGAATCACGCTCAAAAATGTCTGAAGCAAAACTCTGCCTAAACGTCTATTTGGCAGAGTTTTTGTTAAGTTGTGTTTCGACCGCGCTTTGAATGCAACGCCACGCAATGATAAAGTGCTCAGTGAGAAACTGTCCAAATAACAGCATATCAAAACTTTAAAAAGGATGGAGCGTCGTTTTTCAGGGCCCCTTTAAATTAACAAAATTATGTTAGTAACTTGACGTTTTGAATCATTTTGCTACATAATTATATTTAAATTGTTAAAACAAATACATCGCCAACGAAATGTGCGAAAGAGATGGAAGTCGCTTCATCTTCAAGCTTCCTATGCGCCTATACAAAAGACTTTGAATTATTGCCATGAAATAAGGTGTTCATTTGAATGAATGTTTGAATATTAATTGTATTTCTGTTAATGTTTAAATTAAAACGTATGCACAACGTCTCTCGGACATTTTTAACGACCTTTTAATTTGCGATTGTGAGTGTAGTGTACTTAATTAATATGAGTCTAAAAAGTATTTTAAGGTACATATTTTATGAAAATGTCAGGCTAGATGAGTACAATAGTGGGTCTGTTTGCTGTGTCAAGCAAGATTTTCTTATGTTATAAATATGTAACAGAAACATGTTGAGGTTTTTTCTTTACTTGAGCTATAAGACATTGCTTGTTCCAAATTTTAAAGTTATTTTTTTATGACAGTAAGGGACGACGAGAAGGACGTTCAGTTGATGGTAATTGATACTCCCTGCCCATAATAATGCAGTGCCGCTCAGTATTCTTGAGAAACCGAAGAATTCTTAACGACTCTACAATTGCGCTCGACACCTAGAGACATAAGATGTTAAGTGTCATTTGCCCAGTAATTTCACTAGCTACGGCGCTCTTCAGACTGAAACAGAATAATGTTTACACATTACTGCTTCACAGCAAAAGTAAGCTACTGGAGGTCAGGTCTGAAAGTTTAGAGCATTGACACGAGGTAGCGTGGTTGGCGGATTTTCACAGATTTGAATTCCGCCTCAAATTATGAACTGTTTTCACCCCTGGAAGAGGAGGGCTTCCCAGTACGAGCTTCTTTATCTAATCGAACACAAGAAAGAGCAGCTCGAATAAATAGATTTACACTTTCTTTTACGGTTTCAGTTTAAACAGGATTATCATTTTGTAGAAACATATATATTTATCATATATTATAGAAACAGAGTTTTACATGTTCTTATTAAAATAATGGTCAGTTGTACCTTCAAAAGCGCTTCTCTAGCTTACAGCACAATTTAATCTTATATGGAATAGTTTTGCAATTTGCTCATAGTTCATATCATATTACCTCGTAAACTATAGATCTTTACGACAGACCTCCGGCAGTACAAATACAATCTATATATCCTGAACAACATACGTAACGGTTATTCATATTTATGGAGACAACATTGATATTTCAAAAAGATATTATGTAGTTGTTAGGAATTAAACTATTTATTCCGAACTATTAACAAATATTACTTAATATTCAAGGTATGCCTAGAACTACAATGAATTAAATATAAAATATACTTACTTACGAACGATAATTGTTGATTTTTTAATGTTTCTTTGTATGCCAATTTATTGGTGAATTGGGCTTTTCAACTATAATTTTAATACCAACATTACCACGGATAATTTCATTAAATCAGTTTCATTTCATTCAACAACCAGGTTGGTTGAAATAACAGCATTCATTATGAAGTAATGCAAAATATTGTGTTTATTTAAATTATTGGTACCTATTTATGTTTGGTTAGCACCACAAACGACCTTTTATTTAGCTAAATGCCTAAAAGTCTAAGATACAAGTGATAAGCTCACATCACTCATCCGTTTAATACATATATATATTTTAGAGCTTAGGGCATTTACCAGTTGGAGGCTGCTGTACACAGGATTGGGTTTTTCAAGAATCCTCAGCGGCACTATATTGTAATGGGCAGTCAAAAAATATAAAAACCAAGTCATCTACGATTGTCTTGAAACATATACGCAATATAAGTTGTGATGGGGATCACTCTCCAATGATCACATCCCGCATTTATCACTCACCGTTCAGGTTAATATCGGAAGCCAAATTCCATCACAGAAGCGTAAAATCACCCACATTACTGGAATTCAACGATCGCGTGTTTCACTAGAAAGGCTGCCTCACACAGCCATTTTATGGAATCATCTAATAGAAGACTTCTTGGGAAAGACTTATAAGCCGGCAACGCATTCATTGACCTCTCTGGCTATTTTTCCTAAACAATAGAATGTCTGTCAAGGTAGAGTAAATGGCGATTAACCTTTATAGTTGGGATAACTATTATTATTACTGTGCCATCAAAAGTGCAAGCATCGTAGCTACTAACTGTCTCATTCATAATGACTTAGCGGAGATTTAAAACATCGCTAATATACGCTTGTTAAAAAATGGTAATTATAATCGCATATTAGAGCTAAAACGCTCATTATCTCTTCGATAAAACTGACGTGACTTATAGTAGCTAGCACCCTTCTATAAACCAATTTTTAGGCACTCGAACGCAAAAAAACATGGCCGACATCGATCAGCTGTTCGTTAAATAATGTGTTAAATAGCTTCCCGCTCAAAGTTGTTGGATATCCGTCATAGATTCACAACCGACAAACTTCAAAACTTTGAAGTTTGAAATTATTTTGACATCGACTTTTGACAACTGACAAACCATTGACATTGAAGAGATGTCTGTTTCCATTGACAGTTCCTCATTAAATTAGTTAAAATCATGTTTTTTTGTAAGAAATGGCAACATTGCGTACTATAGAGACGTATTAGTTATGCGAGATTTATCTAACGAATATGAATAAGGAATTTTATCGAACGTTCGATAGGCTTAAAACACGTTTTAACTTATATAGCTTTATACCTTCAAAAAGCGTTTTATTATGAATAACGCAATAATAATTTACATTTACTATTTTTACTTACTCGTGTCATCGAGTATTTGACGTTTGAGTATTATTATTGCATCACTTTTCTGTAAATGAAATGATTTGTGAATCGATGAACCTTTAAGTATTGATTTAAAAGAGTGGCAATGAGTCTCTTGCCACTTCTCATTAAAGCTCAACCTTAACCGAAGTTTTGGTTATTGTAAAAAAAGAAAAGAAAACTTTTTACATTCTTATATGACATTTCCTTGAGTTACATGAATAAGTTGATTTTGATATGATTTGATTGACAGCGTCTTATGACTAGATACATAATTAATAAATAAGTACATATTAAAGATAATTTTATACGGGCTATGGTGGGATGGTTAAAAGGATAGGTATGAAGGGGAGAAGCAGCTTAATTTAGGTATAAAAGTCAGTATATTGGGACATGAATGAGTTACTCACATGGAAACTCATTCCATCTCAGTGCACTTTCTAGCGTTCACATACGCTTTGAGCTGAGTTTACATTAAACGATTTTCATGTACGTGTTTATCAATGTGTTGTGAAGGAATTATTATAATTACAGATTATTGTCTGTATTACTCATGCGGGAATAGTAGTAATAGTATCTTGGCGTTCGCTGTTGCGGTTGATAAGGAGCCGTTACAAAAGTTTAAAAACGAATATTGAGTCGGAAATAATACATAAATCATTTGTAGTACAATATACTATTTACATACGGATATTATTTATATTTGGAGTATCACTAGAGGAATCTTAAACTCGAAGATTGAAATTCTAGAGCAGGTTGTAATACTGACCGCCAGTAGTCTGTAAAAATCCAAATTTTTATAGTCCGAGCACTTCAACAGCTCAAGATGGTGTGTACGTGTGCATTGCTTAAGATGTTTTGAACAGATTTATTAAAAAAAAAGAGATCATCGACGATGGCGTCACCAATATGTACACACACAAATGCTACACAACTCCAATACTAGCGTTAGATGAATACACCGCCATCGATGGCAAATTTGGGGTCCCTCATTTCCGACTTGGCACTTGTCACCTCGACGTGGGTCAGAGTTTTGTCAATCATGGGGTGACTCAAAATCAGTGTTGTGCTCATTATGTATGTATGGACACAACTGAAAGTGAGTAGACTTCAGTTTTGGAAGACCAGTGCCACACAGAGCATATAGTATTGTTTATTTTCTTTTGAATTAAGTAGGTTAGCTGTTTTTGTGTGAATGTGTCAGTTTTTCTTCCGATTTCATTTCATTTTATTTCAATTAGACAATGTCGTTTTGCACTTTAATTTAACGTTGAGCTAGGTTGAGGTTTGAGTCTCACAGGAGAGTCCTTCTGCTGTATACTAAGAACATACGTGGCGGTGGCTCGTGCAAATTACATAGTAATAAATCAATCTAATACGACGAGAAATTATAACGAACCTTGCTATTGAACCTTTTGCTTTGGCTGGTGGGTCTTTTCTCATGAGTTTTTTTTTGATGTAGGATAGTGCTTGTAATGAATTCATCAAAGTTCTTTAAAGTCATTCACAAATTAATTTTATATTTCGTAAGATTTTTAATTTCAATAGATTTAACGATACAATTTGTTGTATAAGCAAGTTTTTGTTTGTTTTCTTTACTTTATCCGTTTTCTTTCAATCAAATTTCTCAAAATCCTTTCTTATTAGATAGGTATCTTTTAACAGTTCAATTAACCTTTCCAACAGACGAAATGAAATTATGAAATCACTGCAAATTCTATCGTTATGTCTATTTTTGTTTTCCCGTTTTCTCAAGTAACTTGTGCAAACTGTAAAGAAATTACGACTTCTGATAGACAGATATTAGTTTCTAAGTCAGTATTTAAACTTTGTCAGCACTGACTTATCATCTTTTTGTATCACTTTATAAATCTTGTTCACTAATTACATTCTTGATTTCCAGAGTTTAACCTTCTAAGCTTCAACCCAAAATTTCTAATCCCTGATAATTAAGTTTGAATCTAAGGCCTGACATAAGGGTATTAACGTGGTATTATAATTTTACATGATGCGGAATAAGGAAGGATTTGCCTGAATTATGTTACGGTAAGCCTAAAGCCGTGAGTTATACGCGGGGTTTGATAATCCGTCAATTTATTACAACGAAGTATTTTGTGGAAATATAACATAATATTTCTACAATTCCACCCCAAAACATTCATACAGAGATACTTTATGTGTATTAAATATATTTTAATCAACATCGGCAACATGTCGCAAGAGTTTGTTATGTTGATGAGTTGGACCATCCTTGCGGCGAGTGAAAAAATTAATATTTCAATTGTATTCAATTACAGTGTATTTGGGGCATAAAAACATAAATTATCACCAAATTTCGTGAAAAAAAAATTGTTTTGGAGAAGATAAAATATATTCTTTGTTTTTATGTGAAAAAATTGTAAATAAAAAATTTGTAGATGTTTTATTACCCACAACTTTGCGAATTGACTTTTTTCTATAGGACTTGCAGTTTGGCTGGAAATCGAGATAAACTGTTTTATACCTTAAAACATCCCACTCTTTTCCACTTCCCGCCCTCACCCGTAATTTATTTTTCCTTTCATTTTTGTTATATTCTCTTCCGTTTCCAATGGGGTCATCCTACAATTATTATTTTTTCACTTTATATCACTTTCAAAGGCTTCAGCACTGGTCTACTAGTTTTAGAAGTTTCTAAAAAATTACTGACATCTTCTTTCCCATTTTGGGAAAGGCAATAACTGCAATTTTTTTTTTCTTTATCACACACAATTGTATTATTAATGATAGAAATTTATTTTTTTAAATAAATTTGTCTTATTATATCTTAAATTGAATGGGTATGAATTGGAATGAACTTAAAGGAGCTTTAATTACTCATAATCAAATATAATATAAATAATTATGAATTATTTTATAAGCAAAATGGTCAAATTGTAAGTAGAGGTAAGTTTCGCCCTTGAAGTTCATGTGTCACGCGGGGTCACAGAAAATCAGCGTGGCAGCACACTTGTGTTGAAACACATGCTGAGTGGCTCCTTTTTAAACACCACACCTTTTTATATTTGTATATATTTTTAAGTTTCTTCTTTTTGTGATTTGTGTGAGTGTTAAAATAAATGTTTTTTCTTTCTTTCTAATTAGTGAGTATTAACATAATATTATGTGGGAAAATTATTTTTTGTTATTTAGTTGAGTTCTCGTTGACAGGCTTCATCAGGCTCGCTTGAATGTCACTGCTTGTGGCGGTGACGTGTCGTTCCCTTCCCTAAAATATGGTCGAGGGAAGCGATGGCTGGCCCGTGCGTCATGCTCGTGAACGGGCGCTACTTGTGGTGGCACGATGATCCTGTAACCAGAAACTCTACTTCATGTTTTTAAAATTAAAGTTATTGTGTTTTCATAATCGCTAAGAAAAGGCTCCCAAAATACCTATATTTATTTACAGTGTGTGTGGATTGATGCATTTACTATACTCACTTTTTTTTACTTAGTCATCCAAGCCATTGACTATTTGACGTTTGAGTATTTTCGTTTCATCACTTTACATTTATTGTAACTGAAATGATTCCTATATGAATAAAGTGATTTTGATTAGATGCGAATTAAATTATACCACAGTTATAAAAATTAACATTAGATTCCCCGACGATTTGACCACAAGTGGTGTCCGTTCTAGCATGACGCACGGACCAGCCATCGCTGCCTTAATCAAGCAATAGCAAGGGAACTCAACCAAATAACACAATAAATATTACATTCGTAATAATATAAAGATGCCTGATTCCAGCCGCCGAATTCCACCTTCGTACGACACGCCACAAGTTAGGATATCATCCCCACCATCTGGATGTGTAGCGGTCCTCCACAGTGCGGTTTTCAAGGAGCTTTCTTCCACGTACTACAAAGCTGTGGAATGAGCTTCCTTGTGCGGTGTTTCCGGGACGATACGACATGGGTACCTTCAAAAAAAGCGCGTACACCTTCCTTAAAGGCCGGCAACGCTCTTTTGATGCCTCTGGTGTTGCAAGAGAGTGTAGGCGGCGGTGATCACTTAACACCAGGTGACCCGTACGCTCGTTTGTCCTCCTATTCCATAAAAAAAATTAAAGAATACTTAAAGAACCTTCTGTTTGAGAAGCTTCTTACTATAATTGTCCAACCTTGTTATCTAAAATAAACCTCAATATACCGTACCAACATTCTAGAAAAAAGAATCTCCTCCATATTCCACTCATGCGCACAAACTATAGATCACACTCCTTTATACCACGTATTCGTATAATTTTAACAAACTAAAATCATCCGAAATATATCTTTTTTGTTCCAGTTTAGGTAGTGTTAAGAAACATATTATACAAGATTATTTGCAAGTCACAGAAAACTAATACAATGACAACATAATATATGTATACTTTAAGTCAATTTAAATTGCAAAAAAGCGTAGTTAACTAGTACATAGTAATGCCTTTAATTAGTCTAAGCATTTGTAAAAACGTAAAAAAAAAATACTATTGAATACCTATTTGTGGAGGCTTTTAATTGGCCTATATATAAACATGTAGATATATGTTTTTGTATTGACGGCTGTTAGCCACCCTATGAAAAAAAAATAAAAAATAAAAAAAATAATTGTTTCGCAGAGTTATAATCAAATCTGGTGATAAATAGGAACAATAATATAATTCTGTACTCAGAATTATGTTATTTTGTATTCAATTTGAATACAAAATTATAAATATTTCAGCCGGTAATGCCGATAATTACTTGAATTATCACAGCACTGTGATTCTCACTTATATTGTTAACGACCAATTAAATACCCAGCTGTAGTAGCGAGATCGTTGTAATTTGATTGATTAATGGATTCTATTAATTGTAAACTGATTGTTTTAATGTTCCTCCTACATAACAAACGAATAAATTCAAATATTCAATGAATAATGTAAGCGGGTATGTGAGATATTATATCTTTCAGTTTTTGTTGACTTAGAAGGGCTGATATAATACTGATACTACAGCAATTCCGAATTCGCTTTGTGATACGGTATACCACGGTATAATAATATACTCTGCCTGGTATTCTCTTCCAATGACAGCTAGATCACGTGATTGGCCTAAGATGACATATAATCAGATCTCAAGCTATTTTCGAGTCGAACAACACTATAGACTTACGGCCTAATATACTATCTACAGATAGAGATAAATTATTACCATTGCGAGGCTCCTTTGCACAGGATGCCGGCTAGATTATGGGTACCACAACGGCACCTATTTCTGCCGTGAAGCAGTAATGTGTAAACATTTCTGTGTTCCGGTCTGAAGAGCGCCGTAGCTAGTGAAATTACTGGGCAAACGAGACTTAACATCTTATGTTTCAAGGTGACGAGCGCAATTGTAGTGCCACTCAAAATTTTTGGGCTTTCCAAGAATCCTGAGCGGCACTGCATTGTAATGGGCAGGGCGTATCAATTACCATCATCTGAACGTCCTGACCGTCTCGTCCCGTATTTTCATAAAAAAAATACCACCTTCTACTGTCAGTAATTAGCTGTCAATAATCTGAAGCTGTCCTAATATACCCGATAAGTCATTCTTGTCGCCTTATATTGGGACGCGTGAATTGAAATTTCCATGCAAACTTCTATCGCTGGTAAGCTATATTTCGTCCCATTGGCAGACAGCGTGGACGGATAAGGTGAGTTACCGTTGGTTAGTTTATTGGGACAGAAAAGTCAACGATAGTTACGATTTTTATCTCATGAAAAAGATAGACTGAATATTGGGAACGGCCGTTAGCAATAGATGTGAATCACAATAGTGATGAAAGGGTGAGCTATTTGAGCTATTAGGATAGTATGACATATAATAGATAGTGACGTAGTCTTTGGCCATCATGGTAAGAGAATACCAGGCTGACTATATTATTATACTATAAATATAATAATGTCAATCAATCAGCTAAGTCTGTATATTTAAACTTAAATATTATTATTCCAAATAGAAATTAAAATCACTTGTTGAACGTCAAAAACTACCACACATTCGTAATACGAGAAGTCTGCCTCAGACCTGAGAACAACGGGCGAAAGAACTAACCGGGCTTTATTTTTAATTTTGTTACAATATTATAATAATATGTAATATGGTACAATAAACATTTATAATACAATAGCCTGAGGGAGTTAACACCATTCCCAGTCTGTGGTATCATTAAGAAAATCATTTATGTTATAATAACCTTTACCACACAAACGTTTCTTAACAATTTTTTTAAATTTCTTAACACAACTATACGTATATTTATAAACGTATAAAAAGAATTGTAACACGAGAAATTTATACATATAAGATGTTGTAAGTATTATAAATTGTAGCTGAAGTATTAAGGTCATATTTTTATTACAGGTTGTCCCAAAGTTATGGGACATGAAGGGAAAGTACCTTAAATGTCGAATTTATATTATATTTTTAAAAGTTAGTAATTCTGCATTCAAAGATTTTCTAAAAATTTCTTGCCTCGCCTGGAAATCGAACCAACTTAAATAAAAAAAAAACACTCTTACTCTTATGATGCCAATTGAAAGAATGGCCAAAAACTAATAACTCTTCTTATGTAACATAGTATTCTAAACGAAAGTAGTCAATTAAGTGGGTATTTTTTTTTGTAAATTAATTAATTAAATGCTCAAAATGTGATCCCTCTTGTCTTATGCAAATCGCCAATATTATAATGAGTCCGCTGCCTGTTGATTTTCTTATCATTTTATGGTGAATACTCGATATGATATGGTACAATTCTGTTTGTAACTCGCCCACGTATCCCCAAAAGAAGAAATCTAATGGTGTAAGGTCCGGGGATCTGGCCGGCCATCTACTCGGTCCATTCGTACCAATCCAAGTAGGAAAACATTCATTTTACTTTGTTCCTTTCTTTTAAAATACTATGTTACTTAAGAAGAGTTATTAGTTTTTGGTCATTCTTTCGATTGGCATTATAAAAGTAGGGGTGTTTTTTTTTACATTTCAGTCGGTTCGATTCCCAGACGAGGCAAGTAATTAATGGAAAATCTTTGAATGTAGAAGTACTAACTTTTAAAAATAACATAAAGTCTTCTTTCAGTAAAATAGCCTATCTTCGATATTTAAGGTACTTTCCCTTCATGTCCCATAATTTTGGGACATCCTGTATATCTGTACTTATTCTTTTGTATAGTAAGTATATTTTAATTGTCATATTTTTTATTTTAACTGTCAGATTTAAATTACTTTTGACTTTTACAATATTATGTTATTGTAATTAACAAATTCTTACATTAAACTATTAATATGATTATGTAAAATGTAGAGTACCGTAGACTCTACTACAGAGTAGATATTATGTAATTTAATTCTAAGCGGCTTCACGCACAGATAAGCTTCCTAAAGTTTAAATGTGTGTTATTATATTGTAAGCTATAACTATATTGTATTTTAAATAAATATTCTAAAAAAAAAAAGATGTAAATGTAGAGATTCCTACCGATTTTTCTCAACGTAAGAGGATTTACAAATATTTTTTACAAATTGAATTACTTCATGAACAAGAAGTTTTACTATTTATTTATTTATTTAGAAAACTTACACCTATTTATAACTTTGATGACATCTATTTGTATAACTAAAAGCCATTGACTAGTTTTCATATATATGATTCTAATTATTTTTTAAAATTACTAGAGAGATCTTATAATCTATTACGTTAATAATATTTATAGAATTAGTACTATATTATAATAACTGCATTTTAAAATTACCAGCAAGAAGTTTACATTTATAAAACATAATTACAGTAAATAATAATAATATAATTAAAGTTTACATTGATTTTGTTGAATACTTTGAATACTTAGGGGAGAAAGCATGATTTGGTCATCAGGTGCCGAATTGCACTAGGTTTAGTTAAAAATGTGTCAATTTCGGGGTAAGCATTAACAAGTTCATTAAATTTGATACTTATACGGACGAAGAAGGACTTACGGTGATAGAAAGTTTTATAAATGGGGATATGAAAGGGATGGGACTTACGCCGCTTGTTTTTAGGAACACATAACTTAATTTGACTTAGTTAAGGGACTACTATACTACTATAGGCTCTATAGAGTCATAGTAAAACTTCTTTTTTCTTCTTTACATAGGTAAAAAGGAATATTAATAGAATCACTTTTTTATTTATTATTTAATCTAATAAAAGTGATCATTGATAATATTAATAATTTTCTATTGTTTCAGAAATGTAATGAGAGATGGCACTCCGCATAACGTGGCAATCAACATGTTTTGGATTCTTCCTGAAGGCGGACACGAAGATTTGAAGCAAAATGAATGAGAACAGCTGATAAAATGGAGCACACACACACTTCTCCGACAAGTGTGAGTTCATATTTAAAAAAAATATGAAATAGTTGAATTTATACCTTTAGTAATTAAAATCAAAGCTTTTCACGTTTTCAACTCTTTTTATGAAAGAGGAGGGCAAGCGGGCATACTTGTCACCCAATGTTAAGTAATCACCACCGCCCACATTCGCTAGCAACACCAGAGGAATTACAATCTCATTGTTTGAAGGTCGTATCGTCCTGGAAACACCGCACAAGAAAGCTTGTTTTTTTTTATGGAATAGGAGGACAAACGAGCGTACGGGTCACCTGTTGTTAGGTGATCACCACCGCCTACAATCTCTTGCAACACCAGAGGAATCACAGGAGCGTTGCCGGCCTTTAAAGAAGGTGAAAGCGCGTTTTTGAAGGTACCCATGTCGTATCGTCCCGGAAACACCTCACAAGGAAGCTCATTCCACAGCTTTGTAGTACGTGGATGAAAGCTCCTTGAAAACCGCACTGTGCAGGCCCGCTATAAATCCAGATGGTGGGGATGATATTTTAATTAGTCGCGTGTCGTGCGAAGGTGAAATTTGGTGGCAAGAATCAGATGAAACAGCTCTTCGGAACACTCCTCGTGATAAATGCCTTTTTATTGGTTTATTCGTTCGAAACACAGAGACTTTGCCGTCTCTCTTCGAGATTTCATTCGAGAGTATTGGTGTAGGGGCAGCCAATTTTAAATTTTTTTGTATGTTTTAGTATGGTAAGATTAGTTATATACATATATACTTTTCTTCCACTAAACGGATTCGCAAAGTTCTCTTCCTATGGATTCTCTGCTTAAATATATGATTTATTATTATATTAATATAATTTTCAATGAAAATCCATTTCATCAATTCATCATTTGAATTTAATTATCAGTGGATGTACAATAAATAGGACTGAATCATCTCCATTTACAGTTGAATGATATAATCAGGTTCAATAAAGCTATGAAATTATAGACGGACTATTCTGTCTGTATATATCAACCCATTGAAAATAAAAATATCCTTTATTACACATATTTAAGCAGCTGGCTCCGTGTAACTAGAATATATTTCTTAAAAGCGTTTATTCACGCAGGATAACGTATTAAGTTTGTCCACATTGTATCTACAAATTAATCTTCATTTGATCCTTTTGTAAGTAGCTTCGTTAACATCAAATCTATAAGGCACAAGTAAAGTTATCTGACATTTTATTTAATACCTTCTAATAATAATGTTACTCTTAACCTTAAATTCTCCGCTACCTACGTTAACAACAGAAAATAATTACATTTATGAATAAGCGTGACATTTGGCTAGCCTAATTGACAAAAGTTTATAAATAATTATCATTGGGATTGGATTTAATCAAAATCATTTTAATATTAATTCATTCCGAAGTGCTAACCTCAACTGCTCTACTCGCAATCACGAAGTGTTCACCGGCAAACGTCACCTGCCCTCTCCGCACCGCCTCTTCCCCACTTGTGTTGCGAAAATGTTCTACATATACATCTATTTTATCATTTTTATTATATTTATTTTAGTTCTACTTAAATTTGGACGTCAACAATGGAATAGGCAACCTCCCATGGACAACCGCAACACCAGAGCTCAAGAGATGCGATGCCGGATTGGGAATATGCTCTAATTTCGATTTTTTTTAATGGAAATAAGGGACGAGACGAGCAGGCCATTCAGCTGATGGTGATTGAAACGCCATGCCCATTACAATGCAGTGCTACTCAATACTCTTGAAAAACCCAAAAATTCGGAGTGGCAGTACAATTGCGCCCGTCACCTTGAGACATATGATATTAAGTCTCATTTGCAAACACGGTAATGTTCACACATTACTCCTTCACGACAGAAATTGGTGCCGTTGTGGTACCCATAATCTAGCCGGCATCCTCTGCAAAGGAGCCTCCCACTGGTAGATCTATCTATCTATCTACCGGTTCAAGAAAACTGTAGTCGGTAATCGGTTCCACAGAGTGTCTGAGGGAGGCAACAAATTCCTCGGAATGTATGGTTATACAATGCTAGTTGTCAACATGATGTGGGTAGAATTTCGCATTTTGACTTAATATGCTGTGATGGAATTCGGATACCTCTTCTGAGCACTCCCCGTGATATATGCGGTAAAAGATGCAGGAAGAATCCATCTCTACGCAACGCCTTATAATCAAGTACTTACCATACCTAATAAAAATATTATAATCTCAAATGCCTATCGTAGTTTTTCCCTCCTACACCATCAATCATTACTAAAAGGGTTGGTTTTACTTTTGTTATGCACACTTAAGGAACCCACTTAAAGCAAAAATACACTAACAGTCATTACAATAACATCTCTAGTATGCTTTCTTTTCAATTACTAAAATTCTAGAAAACTCTCACCTTGGGAAATTTTACGGATTGAGTTTTTGTGACTCTGTGATACCGAGTTCTTTCAAGTAATTTGCTATTCTGTTGTCAACGCTTTTTATCATTTCCTCATTGAATATAATATCATCTAAATATATATAAGTTTCAGTATAATATGTAACCAAAACAAAGCATTTCATATCAGCTACCTATTTGATAAATCGTCTGTATCACAAACGATTTGGGCAAATTAGGTGCACATTTATGCCCGCATGTTTTGATTCTCAATCATTGTGTACCCATATCAATTTTCCCTTTTTCCTTACACAACCAATTTATCATTTTGTATAGAGCCGGCTATATTTTGACAATGCATTGAGTTGATAAATGTCATACGATATGATTGAACGTGGATTGACCAAACAATAAGTAGGAAAGATTATTTACTGGGAAGTGAGAGTTAGTCATTCCTAATGAGGAATGAACACACCTGAGTCGTGGAATAGAATTTCTCTGAGTGATACAAAGTGTTTTCTACAACACCTACGAGGAAAATATATTTTTTTTTTTCAAATAATGACATCCTGGAGGATTGCTGGCAAGTCAAATTAGTAATGCTCTGTGTTAAATCGTATTTTACCAGGGGAATTTGACAGCTTTGTCGATGGTGACTAAGTTTAATATTGTGCAGCCACAGATCAAGTCAAATTTAACAGGATACTTTTTAATAAAGGTGTGAAAGACAGCCCCTGTGCAGAGGCTGCCTAGTAGTAAAAATTGGCCGTCCATGTTCTGCTGGATTGCAGAGAGATGGCAAAATAGAGGGTGACAGCATTTGAGCTCACCAGGCATTCTTCGTAAAGTTCCCATAAACTTCAAGAAGTTGGGTGACTTCCTGGATGTGGTAGACTATTTGAATACATCATCTACTGTTCTAAATACGACCTCGAATTGCAGAGACCACCCATGTGAAGATGAAGAACAAGTACTAGATTACTTTAAACGGAACTTAAATACCTAAATCACATAGTAGCCTATTATACAAATGGAAAAACAAAAACCAGAAAAATTAAAACAATCCGACACGTTGTATTCCTTCCCTTTTACTTTCCATCGATTTATCGCCCCCGAAATCCCCTGTATATAAATTTTTATGAAAATCATTGGAGCCGTTTCTGAGATTCAGATTATATATATACACAAGAATTGCGTGTTTAAAGATTTAAGATTTTTTAAACTACAGTTAAATAAAGTAATACAAGCTCAGGTTTCAAAATTTTTATTTATCTCAAAAGAATCTAAAAATTCACTTACGGGGGTAATAACTATTCTATGCTACAAAAATTAATTATGAGAACATAAATTAAAATTAATTACAAAATAACATCTACTATCTAAGTGATTGAAAGTATCCACTTAAAGGCATTCACATATCTTCTTTAAAAATCAAAATTATTTACCAAATGACACAATTTAGTTATCTGTGTTTACGAAAAATCCTTGAAAATACTAACAAGCTTGAGTTGGCAGATAACTTTTTGCTCTTAATAGTGATTGTCATTATTATAACACTAGAAATAAGGGATTGCTTGTAACTTATTCTAGTACGCTTATATAAGATAATAGCTTTAAGGGTAAATGTATACACTTCTATAATAAAATCCCAGCCACTGTTCAGGCATTATCTATAAATAAATTTAAATGTTTTATAAAAAAATACTCTGTCATAAATCCTATTACTCCACAGCTGAATATCTAAATGATCGGACAGCCTGGGACTAGATTGTGATAATTTTATAGCGATAGATATGACTGTACAATATGGTATATTTTCATTGAAAAGAGCGCAAAAAAAGAATGCTGGGAGAGTTTCTTGCGCCGCTTCATCTCTCTCAGAGCGCCATTTGATTCCGAAGCGGTAGTAGTATCTAGTATATTAGAAATGACATCAAAAAGAATTCTAAAGGAATCAATTTTGAGAAAATAAATGCCTTTTATGCCTTTTTACTCCAATTTACTAAGTATATTAGATACATCATGTTTTCAATTAATTAATTGTACATGGTTTCAGCGGGTACTCGATGCTTACATTCAATATTAGCAAGCAATTGAAATTTATGTAAACCGCAGCCTAAAATTAACCGTGGAGAGTGATGAGTGTGTATTCACTTAGAATGTGTTTTAATCAACCAAACTGCGGTTTGATATTGCTTCATCTGCTTTGATTTAGGTACTAATTATCTCCCTCGTTGTTTTGATTTATATGTTGTGTATATGTTGTATATCGACTAGTTTACTTATTTTAATGTTTGGTATGTTTCATAATATAACCTAATTAATTACACAAAAAAACTGAACTTTTTTATATGAACGATCTGGGACTCGAACTCTCAGGTTATGGCTTCATTCATTCAGAGTTGAACAAAGCATACAAGATTTTATGACGATCCGTCACTCGAACGGTTGGCTCAGTTGGAAAGAGCGCTCGCGCGAAACCAAAGAGTTCATAAGTTTTATTTGTGTATTTTAACGTTATGTTGTTATTTAAATGAAACACTGTATAAGGGATTAAAACGTGTGTAATTGTAACTGTGGTGTTACATTCGTTTTTGCCTAAAAGTTACATTTCGGTCAACGGATCAGCCTTGCTATCCAACGGGGTAATGCTGCCAGTATTCTTGGTACGCTTCCACGTAATGATAGTTTTAATTTTATGTAGTCGTAGTATTGTAAATATAGTTATAAGATTTGTTTTAGTTACATTTTAATTATTATTTTAGCTAACCCGAGAAAACGTGCTCTGAAAATGTCACGAAACGGTGGGTGTGTTAAAATAATAACAAAAATGTAACTCTTACGCAAAAAGTAATCTAAAGACACAGTTACAAATATTACACGCGTTTAAGAAAATATTTTATATGTATTGTTTTTTTTTTTTTCGAGAGGAGTAAAATACATTTACGTATTGAAGACCCCGAAACGGGGCCCATATGTCGGGCTCGTTTGTAAACACCCCCTTCCGACTAAAGACCTCCTCTGTGCCTGCTAGCCTGATAGCCCTGAAGGCTTTTACAGTGAAGCCGGGCGGGGGCCTTGGAGGCCGAAAATGTAGCTCACAGGCGCGAGGCGTCTCAGAAAGAGACTCGAACCTCGGACCGCCTACTCACTAGGCTGGATGGAGAGAAGATCACTAACGATCTAATATATCTGTTAGTCCCTGTATGTATTGTATTGTGAATGATTGATATGATAAAATTAAATGTTTTTGTTGAAATTATTAAGTAAGATTAATTGATATATTCAAGAAAATGTGCAATGATTACAAGATCAATATAATCGCAAACTTTTTTAATAATTATGTACATCTGTGAATAAAATATCTTCATCACAGTCACTATAAGAACTCATTATTTCAAATCTATATTATATATATAATGAAAATAGGCTTTTGTTTGAGGCTCTTTCACGCCTAAACCACTGATCGTATCGAGATTCGATGCAAAATTTATCCTAGATGGTTTATAACTACTTATTTTTTTAATTTCAACGTTCCTTCCTTTTAAAATTCACTTAGCGACGCGGGCGGTAACGGCTAGTATCTAATATATAGTATAAAATATTTTCCTATAAACAATTTGTATAGAATTTTTTTTATTAAAAACCTCCGTCCATTTGAATGCAAAAATTACTAGGACCAAAAAAATTACATTCCGCACGCTAATAACTGTGCTAAAGACAAATGAAAAAGTAAATTTTTTGAGCATTACACATTATGTTACACGTGCATGCATAGTACTTTGTCTTGAACGGTTGTATTGGTTGCCTATAAGCATATTTTTACTGGAACACAGATATCTTTATAAGAGCTAAAATAAGTTTTAAAAATTGTAAAGGAAAACTTTACTAGTCGCCTTGCAAGCGGCCAAAATTCAAAGTGAGAAATCGTGTGAAAATTTCTCTGAAAGTTTTCGAGATATCGTGTGAAACATTGGCTGAAAGTTTCAAAGTTCGTGCCTTAGTATTTCCTCCTAATGTAATATTATTATGTAATAAATCTAGAGTAGTTTTCCTCTCTACGATCATCAATCATAGTTTTGCCATACTTTTGGAATCCATTTGGACCGAGATTACAATTACTTTGACAAGCCAGGTCTTCCGGTGCTCTGCTATGTGAGTGCCTTGAGGGTTGTTGGTTCAACCCGCTGGAAAATATATGGTTTTTCCACGTTGAGGTATTGATATTGTATTTTAATCTGGAAGGCAAAGCCAAATTGGCTTCAAAGAAACTGGGCGTCATTAATAGAGCACGGCAATACTTCAAGCCGGCCCACATACTAGGGCTCTACAAAGCGCAGGTCCGGCCACACATGGAGTATTGCTGTTATCTCTGGTCTGGCGCACCCCAGTATCAGCTCGATCCATTTGACCGCGTGCAACGCAGAGCAGCTCGAATTGTCGGGGACCCAGTGCTCTGTGAACGGCTGGATCACTTGGCGTTGCGTAGAGACGTCGCTTCATTGTGTGTCTTCTACCGCATTTATCACGGGGAGTGTTCCAAAGAGCTGTTTAACCTGATTCCTGCCGCCGAATTCCACCTTCGCACGACACGCCACAAGTTAAGATATCATCCTCACCATCTGGATGTGTGGCGGTCCTCCACAGTGCGGTTTTCAAGGAGCTTTCTTCCACGTACTACAAAGCTGTGGAATGAGCTTCCTTGTGCGGTGTTTCAGGGACGATACGACATGGGTACCTTCAAAAAAAGCGCGTACACCTTCCTTAAAGGCCGGCAATGCTCCTGTGATTCCTCTGTTGTTGCAAGAGATTGTGGGTGGCGGTGATCACTTAACAACAGGGGACCCGTACGCTCGTTTATCCTCCTATTCCATAAAAAAAAATCCAACTATAAGCAGGGCGCTACTGCCTAGAATATATTCGCATATCTATATGACGAGGAAAGAACCTCTGTGTAGTTTTCAAAACGGGTGGCGTCACAATTGTTGACTTGCTGGTGACCACTCTTATTTGGACCATGGAAAAAAAACTACAACGAGTATATCATCACCTTCGTATATTCCACAGGCAGCGTGACGACGTTCCAAAGAGATCCGTAACGTACGACAGCTCGAGCATGAATACCTCGAGTGTCGAGTGTGAGACAGATCTCAGCGGAATAAACACTTGAGAACGGGATCAACAAATTATTTTATTGTTATAAATAATGTGTCTGGAAGATTTGTTAATGAATTTATAGATGGTTTTCATGACATTATGGCCATGACAAATCAAAGAATAACAGCAACCCTTATTATAAGTTGGAGATGACTGCTTCTTGTGAAACTTTTGATACAATTAGCTATAAAATACAAAATTCAAAAAAAAATATATAATAAAAAAATATAATCATAATAATACGTTCATTATCATAATATATTGAGGTTTTTCTGAAACAACTAAATAAAATATACATAAACACACAAACAACCATATCTTCATGTGGTGTAGGCGGATATTACAGACTTCGAGTTGCCATGATTCTTACATATTCTCTGGATTCCTATTTCATTGATCTCTCGTTTTGCCCCATGAATTTGTGTAAGCAAACTACTTCTCTTTCTCTGTCAAAACATTAACATTCCTCTCTTATTTCACTGTTTCTGAATAAAATTCTATAGTGAATACCATTTAGTCTTCAAATTATATGATTTCATCCATTTAGATTACTTCAGTTTTTCTCAAAGCATTTTATCCCGAATATCTACTTAATAAATTGGCAGTGTTACAAACGATTTGGGGACATTAAGTGAAAAGTTACGCCGACATATTTTGATTCACAACTGTTATTTTTCGCTCTCTGAGTACCCTTATCAATTTTCCCATTCCCTAACGCGTAACCAATTTACCAAATTGCATTGGGTCAGTTGTGTTCGTGTGGTAAATAAATGTCATAAGATATGAATGAACAAATAATCCAGTAAACAAACCCTTTTGTTCTAATGTAATGTATGGAAAAACAAATTTCTTTCACAAATAAAATTTGAAAACAAAAGCAAGGTGCGGTACTCGAACTTAAAAACAAAACAAATTGTTTAGATTTGCAAGAACGACATCTCAAGTCAATTTCCTAATATGAAAATATTGTGGTTGAGCAGGTTATCAACTATAAAGTAGATCCTGTAGATAAAACCATAATCTGAGAGTTGAACAAGATTTTATGACGATACGTCACTCGAACGGTTAGCACGAATGTGAGAGGTTGTGGGTTCGAGTCCCGTTCATCATCGTTCGTCATCGTTCGTAAAATTTTGTTTTCAAATTTTAAAAACATAACAAATTGTTTAAATTTCTTTCACTGTCTTTTGATGCTTCCGTAGCATGTTTTACCGGTGGGATTGATATCGTTTTCTTTGCATGGGCCATCCCCAGAGTGGCACCAATTTTCTGTCATCAAGCATTAGTGTGTAAGCACTATTTGTATTAGGTTTAGATCATGTATAAGTTAAGATAGACTGTGACAGCTATGAAAACGTCGCAAAAACGTTGACTGTTAACCTGTATTTTGAGCAATGAATGCACACTAACACAAAGTAACCTATAAATCAATGTTAATTTAAGACATAGCTAGTCACGCACACTAAAGTAATAAAACTGGAATGTTTTCATCAATTGTCTAGCAGCAAGTGGCTCTAATGAGACTTAACATGTTATGTATCAAAGTGACAAGCGCAAATGGGCTGCCACCCAGAACTTTGAGTTTGTCATAAATCCTAAGCAACGATGAATTGTAATGAGCAATGCGTTCATCTATATCAGGCGAAATTCTTGCTCTTTTCATCAATTTGTCTCGTAAGAAATCAATAATTAGATTAGATTTAAGTTAAAATATAATGCCACCAGTCACCATAACATTTTTCAGCTAAAGGATATGAATTCAGCTAAAGGCTGTGTCAATATGTATTCAAAACATTTTTTTTGTGAAAATAAGGGACGAGCTGGACGTTCAGCTGATGGTAATTGATACGCCTTGCCCATTACAATGCAGTGCCGCTCAAGATTATAGAAAATCCCAAAAATTCTGAGCGGCACTACAACTGCGCTCGTCACCTTGAGACGTAAGATGTCAAGTCACATTTGCCCAGTAATTTCACTAGCTGCGGCGCCCTTCACACCAAAATACAGTAATACTTACACATTACTGCTTTACGACAGAAAAAGGCGCCGTTGTGGTACCCATTATCAAACCGGTATCCGGTGCAAAGACCCTCCTACTGGTAAAACACATCTTTTCATTTGTTAAATATTTTATTTACTACTTATAAAAAGTTTTTAGAGATGGTGCGGTATAATTTGCCTTAAATATATTATAAATGCAATAAATAAAACAGAAATGTCAGCAATTACTATGTAAAAATAGATATTGCGAAAATATCGGCAAATACAATATAAATAAACTTAATTAAACTATCTCTGTCTACGTTAAAGTACATAAAAGAATCTGTTACTATTATTTTCTTAAAGAAAAAGGCTTAGATGAATTTCAGAGAACTTATAAAAGCCTCTTAAATCATTCGTCTAAGATATATACTCCTTTTCGTGTAAGGATTCGTAGGAAACTGAAGAGCGTATATACATATATTTCTTACTGTAAAACCTGAAAACTGTTTTAGCACTTTTCTTTAATCTGAGTTAAACAGATGCCTGCAATAGTCCTATTACTGATTTTTGAGAGCAGTATTAATCTAAGATCTTAGAGTTGTATTATTGTATAGCTCATGTCTTATTTTACCTTTCTCAATGATAATTTAAAAAGGAATTACCTACTTCTGTAATTTTATCAGTGAAATTATATATGATAACTGAACCTTATATTTCTCTACTCATTCACTCTCCAATATTCCATTCCATGGATATTCAAATCTAATCAAATCAAAATAACTTTATTCATGTAGGTCACGGAAATGATACTTATGAATGTCAAAAAAATATTTTTCTTATTGAATCTACCGCTACTTCGTAAAGGGTTGAGCTAATGAGAAGAAGTAGCAAGAAACCACTCTTTTATATCAATATTTACATTTCCATCGATTTACAAATCATTTCAATTAAAATATAATATTATGTAAAATGATATAACGTGATGAAAATATTCATATTATAATTGTATAAATTTCCTAGCAGTAAATTTGAAAACAGCAATTTTCGGGAAAACCCATTAATCACAAATAATAAATTAATTAATTAATCAAACTGTATTAAAATATATGATGTAATTTAAATTAAATTCAGTATAACATAACAGAAAACAAATATCATGTTTACACTAATTATAACAGTAATAAACTTATTAATAGGTAATTATTACATCGTATCAATTTTAATATACAATTAAGCGATACAATAACATTGTATTGTAAATTGTATTTTTTACGAAGATGTTTGATTTATGATTGTTTTTCAGACGGTGATTGGAGCGAATGATACGGTTGAGTTTGATGACGCTGATGATCCAGATGCCGTGACCCTTCTTTCAATATTAATAGTCGGTAAGAATAGCCATTGAAGATATTAAAAACTTATAAACATAATAATATATGTTAACCCTAGAAAGATAATGTTATTTTCTGTTACTGAAAAGATAATAATGAGCGTCAGAGGCGCTCAATTTTCGATACAAATTTTTTCATACATTATTTTACTTTTTAATAACTTTGTGGATACTACATTATGAAGAATAAGAAAACACAATGCAGTGAAAAAAGAAGCTTAATGTGTATGTGTGTGTGTAATAATGACACAATTTGAGCCTCTGTCAATGCTCTCCTATTTTCAATGATGTTTAACTTATCCTAAAACCAATGATAACAATAAAATACCTAACCTACTTTTATATTTAGCGCACATAAATAGAAATAAGTACAAAACATTACATTTTTTTTTAAATCAATATCACCTAATTTAAATGTAGATTTAATACTTTATAACTTTTATTACATGAACTCATGAATGAATCGTATTTTTGGCATAAATCATGGTGTACAGTAAAAAATCGTATCTGTTGAATGATTCTGTGTTTTTGCTATGAAAATACGAAGCAATTAGCAAATTAGACTTATCTCTTTTTCACTTGCGATAATTGCATTAACTATCCTTCTTTGACGTGTAATCGTAGTGTGCTATTGCAATGTTAAATTATTCATGTGTGCGTTTGTGTATCATTTACAAACACCGAATGTTGTCTAGGTAGCCTATCTATACTTTTAAATATCATTGGTTATATAAATACCATAGCAACGACTTTATAGTATTTACCGAACAGGAGCGGTATTATTTTCAGGTATATTTCTTTCCCTCCTGATATTTGTGAGTGCGGCAGGGAACATCCTCGTCTGCATAGCAATATATACAGACAGGGGTTTGAGAAGGATCGGCAATCTATTTCTGGCATCGTTGGCAATTGCTGACATGCTCGTTGCTGCCGCTGTCATGACATTTGCTGGAGTTAACGACTTACTTGGGTAATGTATTTCAAATTCGTATTTTAATACTGTCAGATGTGATTTTCATAAGTTAACTGGTATCGAACGGAACGGGAGAGGTCGCGGTTTTGAGATCCGCATCGTTTATAAAATTTTGTTTTCAGTTTTACTTGTGTAATTAATTCCAAAATGTATCACATTAAAAACAGAACAAATTGTTTAGATTTGCAAGAGCGACATCTCAAGTCAATTTCCTAATATGCAAATATTGGGGTTGAGCAGGTTATTAACTGTAAAGTAAATCCTGCTTATGAAGCCACAGCCTGAGAGTTTAACAAAGCATACAAGATTTTATAAGCGTTACGTCACTCGAACGGTTGGCTCAGTTGGAAAGAGCTCTCACATGGAACGCGAGAGGTCGCGGGTTCAAGTCCCGCATGGTTCATAAAATTTTGTTTTCAGTTTTATTTGTGAACTGGTACCTATATTTTGATACCTTGAGTGATAGTATTCATAATACTGAAAGTACCACAAATAAAAACAAAACAAATGATTCAATTGATAAATATAATAAAATGCATTTAAAAATAAATAAAATGTGCAAGGATACATGTTTCGGTTTGAAAGGCACCGTAGCTATAACTTCCGACAACTTCGTGCGCGACCGTCCCATGGGGTGACAGGCGGTTGCGGGGACGGGGTATAAAGATGTCAGCGGGTAGCGGGTGGTGTTGCGGGGAAGGGCAACGTGTGAGACTGCTGTAACCCGCTACCCGCTAACATCTGAGTATGATATATGATAAGTCCATCTAATTGTTTGGCAAAACACCAATGACATTCTATACATACCAGTGGGAGGTACCTTTGCACAGGATGCCGGCTAGATGATTAATATATTGATATATTGACACACTTTTTACACAAATTATCTTGGCCCAAATTAGGTATATAATATAGCCTGTGTTATGGGTTGCAGGACAACGATATATTTAATACAATATACTTACTTAAACATACATAAATATATATAAACATCCATGACTCAGAAACAAACATCCATATTCATCATAAAAATGCTACCTGCTGCTATTTTTATATATATGCCGGTAGCACCTACCGGGATTCGTATGGGTACCAAAACGGCGCCTATTTCTGCCTTGAAGCAGTAATGTATAAGCATTGCTATGTTTTGGTCTGAAGGGTGCCGTATCTAGTGAAATTACTGGGTGAATGAGACTAATCATCTTATGTCTTAAGGTGACGAGCGCAGTTGTAGCGCCGCTCAGAGTTTTTGCGGTTTTCAAGATTCCTGAGCGGTATTGCATTGTAATGGGCAGGGCAGTATCAATTACCATCAGCTGAACGTCCTGCTCGTCTCGTCCCTTACTGTCATAAAAAAACATATCGAACGTCATTGCAATACACACATAATGTTCATATCTTTGACGTCAGTTTTCTATAATACGATTATAAAAAGGTAAATTTAACGAGCAACTAACTACTACTAAAAAAATTGTGACTATTCTTGGTTCTTTAAATTAAACTTGATTGTGCATTTCTAGAAACATCTTGTGCATTTCTAGAAAGTGTGTGGTGGGAATTATTCGCATTTGATTCATAAAAACTTTCCAAGTATTTCGTGTAGTAATAAATGTTTCATTCCAGGTATTGGGTATTTGGCGAGCAGTTCTGTGACACTTGGGTGGCTTGTGACGTCATGTGTTCTACTGCATCGATACTGAATCTCTGTGCTATATCTCTAGACCGATATATTCACATTAAAGACCCACTAAGGTATGTTACATGTTTCAGGAAAGTAAATGCTTTAATAAAAATATTAACTTAAAGGAAACAATATGCTAAGTAATAAGAATTATTTCTTGTTCAATTTAATGTTATATAAGTTTCTCAGGAAATACTAACCATTATGATATTATAATATTAGCATAATTAATACTAATGTCTTTTTCTTTTGTTATTACTCAGTCGGAAAAAGTAATATTTGGGCGTTCGCTGTTGCGGTTGAGAAAAAGCCGTTTGCCTATTTTAAAATTACGTGTGAGTTTTTTCGTAAATGAGTGTTGTTTGAGGGCGAAAAGTTTACTTGTGCCACGCAAATTATGCTTGGAACACGCAAATTTAGATAAAATTGCTAAAATAATAATATAAAAATACAATCGAAGAATCAAAACTGAATTGAGGTGATAAAATTGTAATTTAAGTTACAAATGTTTAAAAATTAATATGGAGTCGGAAATAGTACATAAAACGTCGTATAAAAATAGTTTGTGCAACTCGTGCGACGTTGTCGATTACCCACTCAAGCGAATGACCTTTAATTCAACCATGTTCAAGTTCGCTTTCGTGGGTAATTGACAACGTCGCACGAGTTGCACAATATACTATTGCAGTGTGTGTAGATTGATGCATCTTCTGCACAACGAACTATTTTGAGGTTTTTTGTAAGACTTTTATTACTTTTTTTTATACTTAAAGTTTAAAGTACAACTAGAGAGGTATGAGTACTTCTGCCGCATCAGTTTTCACATTGTCTTTATAATATTTTTTAAGAAGAATAAAGCTGTAAATGTTTACTAGAACGAGTGGCAACGAATTTTTTCCCACTTCTTCTCAATGAAGCTCAACTATTTCAAGGTGGTTAATAGTAAAATTTGTAAGACTGGCATTAAATAGTGACATGTTTTGCCCTCAAGAAATAAATGAATTTTAGTTAGTTTTTTTAAAGTGATAACTCTCACTTCTGGGTATAAGTACACAAATTAAATTTGAACACAAAATTTATTGACCTAAGAGTTGAACAAGACATACAAGATTTATCAACGATACGTCACTCGAACGGTTGGCTCATTGGAAGAGCGCTCGCACGTAACGCGGGAGATCGCGGGTTCGAGTACCGCATCGTTCATAAATTTAATTTGTGTAATTATCTTTATCTTAAAACTTTTTAACGCATCCCTGAATCAACCTCAGAAACGTTATGTTTGTTTTACCGTTTACTATCAAATCTGAAAAATGTAGAATAGAACCTACATTGTTCAAGAAGGGGAGAAAATTTGTGACTTTTAACGAGGGCGTGACTTTTAGGTACAACACGAAGTCGAGGGACTCATTACTAGTAAAGAGAAATTGCACATTCCTTGGAGTGATATATTGTGCTTTATGCCTCAGAACGAAAATAAGATAAATTATTCTAATGTTAGCATAACAATTGTAAATATACGTGTTAAAAGTTAAATGAAGAGAGCTTATATTTAGGATTGGTCTCCGCTGTGCTAGAACTAAATACCGCACTACTTAAGACTTAACAATATAACAATAGCCTTTTATTAGGGCAACTATTACATGTGTGCGTTGCATCTTGACACTACATGGCATCTTTCAAATTTTGTAACATACGCTTCGTGTTATTTTACATTGAATTAATAAAATACAAATTACTGATGATATGTGATCCAGTGTCTTTCTTATTTCTTGTAGTACTATTTTTACAAAGTTTTACTACGCAACCCGGCATTTTCGTTTCATAAAGTTTAACAGAACATGTTACAGATTGGTTAGAGGATGCCCACTTGGGCGTAGTATCAGTTGCCGCACTTTGCGACAACGCCTGCGACCAATCCTTTGTCTAACGCAGAGAGAAATTTTAGTCTTTTCAGTTTACTGAAAAGACTAATACTTTCTTAAGATTTATCTCAAAAAAATTTTTAACTGCCACAATACGTTATGAATGTTTATAATTTTTAACTAGCCAGTGTCAATTTATATCCAAACAAAATCGCATTTAAGAATGAATTTTTTACATTTATGTTGCCAGTAAACTTAGATTTTGAATAATGTACACACCTAACACAAAGTGACATACAAATCGCGAAGGTAAGACGTAGCTTGTCACGCACGATATAGTAATAAACCTGACCTGTTTTCATCGGTTCTCTAGCAGCAAGATGCTCTATCTAGAAGTAGAAAATATTAAAATGATTAATATCTTCTATATAAAATTCCTCCAAAACAGCTAAGCCAGTTTGTTTTAAAATTTGTAAATTTTTCAAATCATCTATTTTTCATACCCCTAAATGAAATGGGTTTTAATTCTAAGTTTTAATAATCTTATTTTAATTACTCAACAGTTTTTTCAATTTTATTTTTTTTTATTTTATTATAATTCAGCACTAAAAATACAACTTCAAATTCTCTTCCGTCTACGGTCAACGACTATTTTTATATCGCTATTTTCTTATTTTTCTATTTCATCCACAGTTACGCAATAGTGTTGCAAGATGGGAATCGAATATAATGATTAATGTACTACAATAAATTTTATGTATCTGCGATGTTCCACCTTCGCACGACACGCCACAAGTTAGGATATCATCCTCACCATCTGGATGTGTGGCGGTCCTCCACAATGCGGTTTTCAAGGAGCTTTCTTCCTCGTACTTCTAAGCTGTGGAATGAGCTTGCTTGCGCGGTGTTTCCGGGACGATACGACATGAGTACCTTCAAAAAAAGCGCGTACACCTTCCTTAAAGGCCGGCAACGCTCCTGTGATTTCTCTGGTGTTGCAAGAGATTGTGGGCGGCGGTGATCACTTAACAACAGGTGACCCATATGCTCGTTTGTCCTCCTTTCCATAAAAAAATGATGTATTTGGTAGGTTTGAGAATCGGTCGTCATCTATTTTTATACCCCAAGTTTTTTTTAAATTACTTTAAATGACAATACAACGTTTGCTGGATCAGCTAGTTATATTATATCTTTATTACCAGGTACGGCCGATGGGTGACTCGAAAAGTGGCCATCGTTACAATAGCGCTTATCTGGCTGCTAGCAGTCATGGTCAGCTTCCTGCCAATATCACTGGGGCTTCACCGACCGCCTGATGAAGTGCTCAACACGACGGACAAGCCCAGATACCCCACGTGCGCTCTAGTTCTGACACCGACGTATGCCGTCGTGTCAAGCTGTATATCCTTCATTCTTCCGTGTATTGTTATGATAAGCATTTATTGTAGGTAAGTTGTTATAAATAATATAATATAATAATATTGACACACTTTTACACGAATTATCTTTCCCCAAACTAGGCACAGCCTGTACTATGGGTACAAGACAACGATATATTTAATCACTGACCTGTATAAATACCACTGGACAGGCTGTTCCATAGTATGTGTGACAGATTTTTTTTGTGCCTATTTGAAGCGCCACTCGCGAGCATCCAGAGAACTAATTTTGACGTACGAGTATAATACAAATGGCTGCGAAGGAACGTACAATACTCTGAAGTGTTTTTGCATTTAGAATTAATTTCAATAATACTTCAAGAATCAACGTAATAAAGTACCCCTTTTTTTTGCAAATATTTTCCCACCATCTATTGATGTTCGCTGAGGTTGTCATCATTAGTTTTAGTACCGCAGACTCTCGTTACATGGCCAACAGCGCCAAAATGGCGAATATCAAACAGGCACAAAAGCACTATGACAGAGGTATACAGTAGAGGTCAGTATATATATTTAATAAAATATACTTACTTAAATAAACATATATAAATACATATAAACGTCCATGACTCGGAAAAAAACATCCATATTCATCATATAGATGATTGCACCTACCAGGATTCGAACCCGGGACCTCTAGCTTAGTAGTCAGGGTCACTAAGGTCGTCAACATGATATTGTAGATTTAAGGTAGTTAATATACTACCCGGATACATTATCTCTTACCTGACGTCAATGACGTCAAATCGTCACTTTGTTACGGTGTGCAAATCAAGCATCACTAGGATATTATTATTAATAAATAAACAATGATTTACTTTTCAGTATTATAGATTGATGTAGAGGTGTTGTATTGTGATGCTGAGTATTATTATTATAAATGATGAAAAATTATAATAATCTGGGTCAAGTTAAAAAAAGTTATTTATATTTCTGGCAGTACAGTACAGTACAGTACAGAACTATTAACAATAGAAGTCAAAACGTAACAATGAAAACTTCATAAACAAAGCAGATAGCACCAAAAAATATCCCAACATGTACCTAATGGTAATGAAACTGCAAACCGTACTGACGCAACAGGACGAGCGCGAGGGGGTGAAAGGGCAACGGGATGGCGCTTCACGTTCGAGCGAGGTCTGGAGATAATAAAGCAAAGAGGGGAGTGTGCGATTTATCACAGGGAATATTTACATAAAACTAAATCATTGTAACACACAGGATGTTTCAAAAAACTTAGTGACGGAGAATCTATCAACATTTGATTCTAAATAATAGTTTCTGAAATATAAATAATAAGTATTTAATGGGTTGGAAACAAAATGCGTTAGTTAATTAATTTATCTCTAAATAACACGCATAATTATATGAAGAGATATCATGAAAACTAACAATTCGTTTTTTTCCATCCTGTATGTAGCTTGGCGTCATACGCCTGTCATTGGCATGACATGTACGCTCCCTGATGATGATATTGAAGTCTGCTTTTGATGAATAAATAAAAATATCAACGTTATATCCTTAAAATTATACGAATAATTTATGAACTCTATTATTATAGTATAAGGCTCTTGTTATTGTAACCTTAGCAATGAACACAAAGGAAAGGTAAAAAAATGAAATTGTTTTCAAATATTATTTCACATTCTTCGAGCAATACTTGAATCGATAATCAGGTTCTCCAGACCGAAGGGTCGTTCAAAGGCAGACAATGATCATGAGATTCTGGTATGAGAACCAGAGGGGAGGAAGAGGAGAGGAGTTAGGGAGAGCTTGTTTACTCTTTATTTAATATTTTTTTGTTAGTTACATCTTTTTTTTAGATAAATAAGGGACGAGACGAGCAGGACGTACAGCTGATGGTAATGGATACGCCCTGCCCATTACAATGCAGTGCTCAGGATTCTTGAAAAACCCCAAAAATTCTGAGTGGCACTACAACTGCGCTCGTCACCTTGAGACAGAATATTAGGTCTCATTTGCCCAGTAATTTCACTTGCTACGGCGCCCTTCAGACTGAAACACAGTAATGCTAACACATTACTGCTTCACGGCAGAAATAGGCGCCGTTGTGGTTCCCATAATCTAGCCGGCATCCTGTGCATAGTAGCCTCCCACTGGTTGTGTTCGGAAGAAGACAACAATAACAGTTAAAAATAACATATTATTGAAGTTATACTTCTATAGGCGCGATTTAAAAAAATTAAAGAGTGAAATTTTTAAATGCGCACGCATCACTGTAACACAAAAGAAACAGGGTAAAATTGGTTCCAAAAATTTTCTGATGTTTGCGACATTCGTTATTTTTTTTGCCTTCTTCGTCCATTATTAGGACAGGCAAAGGGTTCAAGCCCATACATACAGCCGTATTCGTTATTTAATAATTAATTGTCAAAGCCCTCGTTGCAAGATTTTTACAATATTGTTCTTTCTACAAACAGAATAGCAGCAGGATGAATAATTAATAATTTTAAGGATTTTTGTTTTGTCGTAACAAAACTTCTTTGGCGTACCAAAGAAGTAGGTATAACTTCTTGCGTGCATACATAAGCACACACACTTTTTTTTAATGTCAATCGCTTAATCTTACTTTTATATTCATTAAAATACTTTAAACGTGAATTAATGACAATGTCAATATGTATGTTTAAGTTAAAACTCGTAGCTCCATCACTTCTAGATTTAGCTAGTCAAACCTGGTTTGAGAAGAAAACTTAGTTGAAATCCAAGCCAATAGCGATTCTGTCTAACGAATTTATGTCTAATGGGGAGACCGACTTGCACAGTCAAACACCGAACTGAGAACAATTATGTTATAGTCAAACTTCGAAGCTCAGTCAGTTCTAGGTTTGACTAGTAGCAAACATAGATAATATTTAATACCATATGTTTTACTAATAACTATTAAATTTTTATGGAAATAAATGGCGCTAAACTCCATAATGACAACTATGACAAATATTATCTTTGACTCACTTCATCTGCAGTCCCCCTGAAAACGAGAACAGAAAAGGTCTTGAAACGTCGGGTTAACTAAAATATAAATATAAATGTAACTTTAACTCAATCATCTAATGTAAAACCGTTACAATTACACGCGTTATAATCCTTTAAAAGTGTTTTATTCAAACATAATATATGTTTGACTTCTACAAATGCAGGATGTCTGTTATTAAAACTAAAAGTTAAAAATTACCAGTTAATCTATTATATTCAACATAATTACTAAAAAGTATTTATTATCATTTATGAGGTCACATATACATAATACAATAATTTCTTCAATTATTTCAAGGAAGTACTATTTACTTCTGACGTTAAATTTCTTATTCGAGCATATAAATTACTTTCTAATTACTTGAATAGCTACATATTAATATGTATGAGTGCCCTAGTTGATGAAACACCTTTAAGAAATATGTGGCTAATAAATTCTTGTCCAAAAGCAGAACACGTTCCACTTTGTTTCTACGAAAATAAATTGCAGTAAATATTTAGGAATACGAAACTAAGAATTATACAATCACTCTAAGTGAATACTAAATTAAATTTGATTTATACTTTAAAACTTGATCCCAGAAAGTCTGCAAAACATGAGTTACAAAAAATATGTATTACAAAATCCAAAATCCATGTTAATAATCGTATGTGAGTTGTCGGTTACAACAAAATTTTATAATAATATAATATTATGCACATTCTTGTCCGGTCTTGGGCATATTTTCGGATAGGAGGTAGTTTGTGGCGTTCAATAAGTAATTTAATAAATTTTGGCGAATTCTGACTTAAACAGCATTATGAAAGCTTTTAGTTCTGACAGCACGCGGATGTCTTGATCTATTATGGTCTTCGACGATGGATGTGTTGGTATGTCTATCGACAGTACGATATACGATGATAATATGACTAAAACTTAGCTTTTTAGTATCATCAAAAGCACTGACGGTGCCATACCGACTTTCTGTAGGATTTACTATTAACCTCGACATCAGCATCATATCAGCCGGAAAACTGCTGTCTCATCTTGTGGAGGGCCTACCAACACTGCTTCTTCCGACATATGGTCGCCATTCTACGACTTTGCTGACCCAACGGCCATCTGTCCGTTGAGCTATGTGCCCTGCGCACCACTTCAGTTTCGCTTCATTTGAGCTTATTGCTAAATCTAGTTCTCCTACCACGACATATATAATATGTGAAATGGCGGTAAATTAAGTTTCTACCATACTAACGCGTTCCAAATTTGAATTGAAATCCAAGTTTAGTTTAAAAAGTAGTAGCAAACGTTATCCTTCCTCTGATTGAATGTTTCTTTCTTTTTTTTTATTGTGGCTGCCTTAAATTTTTGAGTTATGGAACATAAATTATTCTCTCTCTTTTCATCTTACGTCATTGGTTGTGATATGATACAAGAAATACATATCGTTAATTTTTAGGTAAACTTGGGGCAGGCACGTCAGCATGCGCCAGTGTGGTTCAACATTTCCATGTTGCATGTAATTGTCTACCTGTTGCGGAGTCAATAATTAAATGGACAGCACATAATGTGAACCAAAATAATTTATTTATTTCTATATACTAAAAGCTTAGTCCTGGATCTTATTTTTACGAGAATAAGAGATGAAACGATCAGGACGGTCAGATGATGGTAAATGATACGCCCGGCGGCACTACAGCTGCGCGCGTCACCTAAAGACATAAGATGTTAAGTCTCAATTGCCCAGTAATTTAACTAGCTACGGCGCCCTTCAGACCAAAACACAGTAATGCTTACACCTTACTGTTTCAGGGCAGAAATAGGCGCCGTTGTGGTGCCCATAATCTAGCCGGCATCCTGTGCAAAGGAACCTCCCAATGGTCTTTACTTTTACTATATTTTACTAATAAGTACTATCGCCAAAATTAAATCATGACCCACCTTCATGTTAACTTCAGTTATAATAAACAAGTAGGTCGAAATCCGCTTTAACATTTATTTCCTAAGTAACTATTATCATTTTATTAGTCACTGACAGTCCACTAATAGTCATAGAATCTTTTTCGCGCAAATATAAACTTGTTTTTATAATTTTCAAAAATTATCAGCAAAGTGGGTCATGCATCAATTTTGCCGATGTTACAAATTTAATTTGGAGAAAAATTTATCATCGATGAGGGGTTTGAGTTCGCACCTTTCAGGATTTAACTCCAGAAAAAAGAAAGATCATAAAAAAAAATACCTGAACATCATATAATCAATTCATTGTTCCAGACTGTATTGCTACGCCCAGAAGCATGTTAAATCAATTAGAGCAGTAACACGAACCGTTCAGTTACCAGACAACAGAACCAAGTCTGTCCGGACCAGAGTACATACTCATGTTCATTCGTCACCATACCACGTATCTGACCATAAGGCAGCCATCACAGTGGGGATCATAATGGGGGTTTTTCTGCTCTGTTGGGTTCCATTCTTCTGTGTGAACATCGTTGCAGCGTTCTGTAAGACGTGTATACCAGGTAATTAATATCTTGAATATATTTTAACTTTAGACTATCAATGACTTGGTATAACAATTGTGTCGTAATTTAAGATCGCGCGGGTGGGCAGAGAGGGGAGCAGGCATGGTGAATATGCCTTGCGAACGCAGTTCTAAAAATAATGACAATGTTTTAATGGTCACTTCAAACAAAAACGGTGTTAGTTTGTTAAAAACAGCGTTCACGGCTTACACAATAGTGCACTGGTCTTCTCGCTTGCTCGCAGTGGACTACGTCGTTTCAGCGTCGGAACCGAAACTCAGTGAGCAATTATTAATGGCCACAGAGTATTAGTAGTCTTTGTAGACTATAAAAAATGAAGAAGCTGGAGTAAAGTCTAACATTTATTTATAAAGTTAATATTATAATAAAATATAATATATAATAAAACATTTATTTCCTTCTCTTGAACAAACTTTCCAACTCTTTCCACTGTTCCATCGTCTATAATAACATTTAATTCTGCAATTTAATCATCTTTTAAAATAACATTATTATCGTCTTTCTCAAATTCATTTTCATTCCTTTCAGTTTCCTTCTCTTGAACAAACTTTCCAACTCTAACAACTCTTTCCACTGTTCCATCGTCTATAATAACATTTAATTCTGCAATTTAATCATCTTTTAAAATAACATTATTATCGTCTTTCTCAAATTAATTTTCATTCCTTTCAATTTTAATATTTTCAAAAATACTTTATGGGGCCTCAAATATACAAATCATTTTATAATATAATCATAACTTTTTGTTTACAAAGGAATAAATTTTAAATTTTTTCTAAATCACCCGTGAAGGGTCTTTGATAGCAAAACCTTGAGCCTATTTTAAATTCAAACATTCACAAATTACTTTCCTTTCAGATCTCGCCTTCAAAATCCTTACATGGCTCGGCTATTCAAACTCAGCATTCAACCCAATCATCTATTCAATATTCAATACAGAGTTTCGAGAAGCATTCAAAAAGATTCTCACATCAAAGTACCCGCTCTGCTGTGGATACAAGAGTGTTCGAGCGCATACCCCTACGAGAAATGATAACTTCGTCACAGACTATGGCACTAAAACGTTGGTAGTGCGAAGAAGTGGGTCTTTAGGGCTATCTGGCGTAGACCCGACGCCAAGGTCATCAGCAGAATCGGTGAGACCTTTACGAGACTACCATATTTGACAAGAGGATGGGGGTAGCAATAATGGGCTACTCAATAAAAGTGATGTGTGAACTTGAGACGTTTTAGTTGATAAGGAATTGTAATGATATGGCCTGATTCTTAAAATTTGAAATTCTATCACAGTCACCAAGGTTAGAAATAATTTCAAAGATCTTAACGAATAGTCATTAATTTTAAGTTTAGAAAACCAAAAATTCATTTTATAGTCAGACACGAATAAATGCTCTTTGAACTCAATATAATTAGTGTCGTCTAGCAAGCTAACAGATAAACTGTACAGGTTGGTGCAACACCACTCTCAATATCGAACAAAAGCCTAAACTTAACTACGTGTGTAAACAGATGAAAAAAACCTGACTTGAATTAAAGTTAATACGCATGAGTCACACGTATTTAATGTTTAGGGCTGGCGCCATTTTGAGATTAAAGGATCTCTGTCTTGCCAATCTGTTTGTCCCTCAGTCACCCGTTCTTCTCAGGGGAATCAATATTAATTTCATTTAATATTATCATAAGTGTTTATTTCATTTCCCCTGTTTAATTTATTCTTTGTTTTTGTTGTTTCGAAAGAACAGAATACTCAGTGCGATAGTTATACATATTTTCTGTTTAGATAATTTATATGTCTAGGTAGAGCATCTTGCTGTTAGACAACCGATGAAAACAGGCCAAGTTTATTACTTTAGTGTGCGTGACATGCTACAGTAACTTTGTGTTACTAAAAAGGCATTTATTTTTTTCTCAAAATTGATTCCTTTAGAATTATTTTTGATGTAATTTCAAATATACTAGATAAGATCTCTGAGAGGGAAGAAGTGGCGCAAGAAACTGTCCCAGCATTCTTTTTTTTGCGTTCTTTTCAATAAAATTACAGTATTCTAATGTCATTGGTATTGCTATAAAATAATCATAATCTAGTCCCAGGCTGTCCAATCACTTATGTATGTGTACATTGCTCAAAATAGAGGTTCACACAGTCACTGTATCTAAAAAATAATTATATCTAAATGATCTATGATTTGCTATGAAATCTTCTTCTCTCTGAGTACTTTGTGTTTGCGTAATGTCGACTCGATCGCCAGAGGAATAGTGGTTGTTAAATTTTGTATCATTAACCTCGCCTTAATGTCGTTTTTACTTTTATCATGCAGTTTTAAGCAAACGCCGTAATATATTTGTTTTCAAAAATTGAATTTAAATAATTTTATGCTCAATTCTTTTGTTGGTTACTAAATTATTTACATTATTAAACTATTAAATAAACAAATATTAATTGTAAATTTTAGATAAATAATAATTTATAAAAAAGAAGCAATATTTGAAATTATATTTACGCTATAATAGGATAAGAGTCATATTTATTAAGTCTTACCAAAGAGTATTATAATAATAATTTTAGATTACAAATCCTGAATTAAATATATCTTTCCTGTGATACTTTTGTAAATAAATCTTTGTCGAGCTTTGTAAGTACATTTTTAAATTTAAATAGTATTTCATTTCGTGCTTAAATTCCTACGAATAGTATATGTTAGTTTATATTTAAGTACAGGAGTTTCTTTGAATTGTATATATAGGTACCTTTAGTATATGACCATTTAAGTAATATTTATATCACCAATGTGACTAAAGGTGTTAATTTTTTTTTTATTAATTGTTAAAATGAGCTTTCTATATATTATGTAAGTATGGATGCATATGTTGCGTATTATTACTCAATTTTAATTGTTTATAAATTTATTTTATTCACTTATATTATATTCTTAGGATAACCATGATATTGAATTTTCGTTGACCGGCAAAAATATTACTACCGCCATAAGTGAGTAAAGAAGTTTATGTTAGTTTAGAATTATTGTACAAAATCAAAATAAAACTATATGCTGTTAATGTGATTCTTAGATGTTGGCAAATTTTACAATAAGCATGTTAGACATTAGTTAAGTCCTCATTTTATACGCCTTTGTCTTAGACATTCCATGTATGCTAAATTATCTTGCCATAGAAAGTAAGCCTTAAGCAAAAAAACTAACGTTATTCTTTTATTATTCGGGTGAAAAGACTACTTATTAAATGCATTCCAATTGGATCTATCGATATTAAACTAGCAGTTTCTAATGCATGTCTCTTTGAGTCATAATAAATTCTATCGATGATACACCATGCCTGTAAATTATGGTGATAGCCTTCTATAATGCTGCATCCATCGATGGCACATTTAAAAAATATTATTGTTTGATTAAGAGAAAGTTCCGTTCAGTTGTGAGTCACAAAATTGTGTCCCCTATTAGTAAAACACTTATAATACAGTTTAGACTTTTCAATTTGTACAATATTTAGAATACCTTTCTCACAAATTCCTATCCTAACATTTAGGCTGCATTTGGTGCCCGACCGACAGTCAGCGCTAACGTCGGTCGAGCGTAGCTATATCTATGAAAACATATGAACGCGTTCAGTCCAGCGCTGATGAATTGCTACGCGCGTAGAGCTACGTCGCGCTGATGAGGACGTCGGTTCAACGTACGTCGGTCCGCTGCGCTGTGGCGATAAATTAGTGCGTTCAGTGCGACGCTGACCGAGCGACCGACCGTATGCAGGTATGTAACATTGTCCTCAAAAACCGTAAACAAAAATTCGTGTTCTGGCATGCTCGAATACATTGTATCAACTTCTCCTTTAATTTATTCTGTGATCGTTGGTGTAAATAGTACGCACATATTAAAGAGGTTTAAAATAGACATACCTTTCTTCACAATTGTACACTGGCAATCTAGTTTGCTGTCAGCAAAGCAGTAAACGCAACATGGTCAGCGCGTATGGTCCGCGGTACGCTCGACCGACGTCAGCGCTGACTGTCGGTCGAGCACTAAATGCAGCCTTTTGTGATATGTCATTTGTCATACACTCAATGTCGTGTCTAGAAATTGTATATACTAGATAACTTTATATGAAGTAATAGGGGAAAAGCGCAAATAATATTATTAGTTAAGTTACCTGTATTAGAAATAGTACATATCATTGTTATTATCAAATAATATATGTATAATTATTAATTGAATTATTTTAGAGCAATATGAAGTTAAGTTATAGAGTTCTAATATAGAGTAAAATAATTTAATGAAATATTTATAAATAAATTCATGTGAATATAAAATTAACGAATTTGCATGTTTTAATTCATTCATAGAAATTATATTCCTCTTACAAATAGATTTCCTTTAAAAGAATTGAAAAGTGTACTTTCAGAATAATTAAATACTGTCTGGATATGGTCATGGTCTTATAACATGAGTAAATGTATCTTCTTTTAATTAATTTTAATATTTTTTTTATTTATTCCTATTTTTATTCGACTAATAAATAGTCTTTCAGGTGTGGTCAAAATGATAAAAATTTGGTCAGAAATATAAAACTATTGAAATTGACTATATTGCATTTCTAATCCTACAGGACCAAAAAAAGGCACAGGAGATTAGGTCTAATTATAACATATTAATAAAATAACATATACGAACCAAATCAAAGTCAGATAAAGAATATACCATATATATATATATAGAATATCTGAAAGCTACGAAATAAATAAGCGCCGCTACAAACTGAAACTTGCCACTTAAAAATAGCGCAACATTTTAAATAAAATCTCTTTAGGGTATTCTATTAAGAAACTATGAATAAAACTTTCAAGAATATCAATAATAATAATACATAATTCGCTTAATGAGTTTATAAATAATGTCAACGTTCAAATATTTTTATACGCTTTTCAAAACTTTCCTACTACCTTTCCAAAAATTCCATTTGCTAAACTTTTAAGATTAGACATGGAAACTCAGTGATAGTCTAGAGAACTTCCACCATATATCGCTACCATAATAACTATAAATAGTGCGTCTTTATTTTACTGCTAAGTACACACAACACTGTCTCGAAGTCTTGTCGCAACAAAAATGCGAAAGGTAACTAACTAATTGGTTCGTAAATATTACTACCCATCAAACAGATGAAGCTACTTACGTGTATGTGACGCCTAAAATTAGTACTAATCTGCAATGGAAAAAGCTGGTTCGCCGCCGCTCGACTTCATCAACGCACCTCGACATAGCTCTGTCTATAGTCTGACAACTTCGTGCGCGACCGTCTCACGAGGTGACAGACGATGGAGAGGTCGGGGTAGTAAAGATGTCAGCGGGTAGCGGTTGGTGTTGCAGGAAAGGGCAACACGTGAGACTGCCGTAGTCGAACTATAGTGGCAGAGTTGAACTATTTTCATTACATATGTGTTAACTATCGATATTCCAGCAGTGTTGTAAATTGCCGACTGTTGCAATATATACACGAACTTATTGTATCTCGTATTAAATAAAGATAGCATTTGCCATACATCTATTAATAATATCTGGATGATGAGGTAAATGCCATTACCTCTCATCAGGAACACACTGGTTTAATCTTCACCCACCACTTACCAATGGGTTTTCGATTTTCAGAATTTACCTGTATGTCTATTGGAAGCTTTTACGTCGTTGTTTTAAGAAAACATTGTGAGGGAAACAACACCCATCTATGAAGAAATTTAAAATTCACTTAAAGTAAGGCTGACCAACTTCCAATGGGCTTAAACGGGCTTGAACACAGGGCAAAATAAGTAGAGGTCAGGTTATAAAAATAGGCCGTGGTCCTAAGTAAATTTAACCGTAACCCACAGCCTTTAGCTTTAAATATCTCATACATATTTTTGATATAAACAAGAATTATAATAATATATTAAAACCTGTTTTTTTTTCAGTGAGTTTTTTTAATTCATTGCTTCGAAGCGATATTCTTTTTATCGTCTTATGTTTTCAACGTCGGTTTTTTTTGGTAATTTTTTTAACTAAAATTTAATAATTTTAGCTTAACTTAAGATGTTCGCTTCATATGTTCCATTTTTTTCATTGTTTTATTATTGATATAGATTACTAGAAGCTTGTTAATTTCAATAAAAGCTAAAATCTATATGCCATCTTTAGATCATATTTTATACGTCTAGATAGAGTATGACAGCTGTGAAAACGTCGAATAAAATTGAGTTTAGAGTTAACCTCTATTTTTAGCAATTAACTCACACTAACACAAAGTGCCATACAAATTGCGAGTGTACGACGTAACTTGTCACGCACACTAAAGCATTAAACCTGGTCTTATTATGCTGTTCGCTAACAGGAAGAGACTATGTCTAGACTTATAAATTAAATTAGATATCATCCTAAAATTAATATTTATTCATCATCATACTAAAGAAGCTAAGAATAAATTATTGTTACAGATATAATAACTTAATGTACAGTCATATATTTATATAATAAGTAAATGGAAATTGAAGAAAACTTATAAAGTAGATACGGATATTAAAAGTAAAGATAGTATGTAAATACTCAAATATGTTAAAGTTAACGAAAAATACATGTAAATAGTTTTCTATGTACTTTCATTTACTCTGAGCTTATAACTAAAGGCATCTTATCAATATGTATAGTTAATAATAAAATCTATAACTATTAAATGTGTTTATTATTTTGAAACGCCATCCTATTTGAATTGATTTAGCTTTCACAATATTTTTTTGGAGTCTATCTAGTTAAATACTCATATAATTTATACGTCCAGACAGAGCCTCTTACTGTTATTGAGCGAATGACATCAGGCCAGGCTTATTACTTTAGAGTGCGTGCTTTGCTTAAAATAGAGAATAACTGTTCACCGCTATTATTTTTGGACGTCTTCACAGCTGTCACAGTCTATCTAGACGTATAAATTTTGTAATATTATAATCATAGTATAAAGAAGGTCATTATAAGGTAATTAATGAGAAATTTGTAGTTGGTGCCAAATTAAGACTTACACGGATAACTTAACTTACCTAACGGCCGTTTTCAATAACTTATCTCTAGTTACGGATATGTTGCTATCACCGTTTAATGACAATATGTTATCTATCCATAGTTACGTCCAATATAGTTTTACGACCGTTTTCAATAACTTTACAAGAGGTACCAATTAACTTACTAGAGGTAATTAGTTAATGAAATGTAAGTAAGCGTAAAAGGATAGATTTGTCTACCTCTAGTAAGTTAAACTAAGGATAGATAGTTTATTGAAAACGGCCGTAAATCTGTTATGGATCGGGATGGACTTTTTCTGGGAATAAGTCCTTTAAAGAAAAAATATCAAACCATTGCTTAAATATAGGAGTTCTGAGGTAAGGTAAGGAAATACAAATTGAAGCAATTCTGTTTTGTGAAGTCAGCTGAAAATTATAGTTCATAGTTGAAGTTTTCCTTTCTGAAATACGAAACAATTACTCGAGGCATCGATGCAATATTTTTCACAGAGTGAAAGCTTTGCTCCGCTTTTGACAACTGGGATTTCATCAAAGTCAAACAACGATGTTATTTGTTCTAAAAAATTTATATACACTCAACTTTCATAACATTTTAGAGAAAAAAACTTCAATGGTTCGCGATCCGCACGTACGTATGAATTTAAGTGAGTATGGCAGGTAAAATTTATCTTTTACTTAATTGGTATTATATGACAGAGCTTACCATAAGATATATACGATTTCAATACTTATTTGTTATAAAAACATAAGAATTAATTCTAATATCAAAATTCAAATCATTAGTTTTACTATCTGTATATCACGTGACCGAAAACGCTGGACACCATTTCGGGACGTCACTATCGCATAAACAATTTGTTTACAATACGGACTATGAAAGATAGTTTTAAATCAATTAATTTTGGGGGTACCCCTTACTTACAACTGAAACTCAAAAATTTTTTCATCAAACTCATACGTATAGTATGGTTGGTATCTATGGATTGGTTTGTAAAAATGATATTGATATTTCTAATATAAATTTTTTCTAAACTATAGAATAGTTTGCGCAGAAGACACTTCCAATGTGGTAAAATGTGCCCCCCCCCCCCCTGTAACTTGTGTAATAAAAAATAAAATAAGATAATGATAAAATTAAAAAAAATATATTATGATGTACATTACAATGCAAACTTTCACCGAAAATTGGTTTAAACGAGTTCTAGTACGTAGTTTCTTTAATACGTATAAATGATAAGAACTCATTTGCATTGTATTATTTTCCTTTCTATATAACTTTTATATTATGTTACTTGCTGCTACGGGACCCTTGATGGGTGAGTCCGACTCGTACTTAGCCGCTTATTATTTTTTAGAAAACTCAAAACTGCACATTTGACATCTCTTTTTGTGTTATTAAGACTTCACAATCATGGCGGCTATTGACCAGTTGGTGGTGGTGGTTCGAGCAAGATAGAGTATAGGATATCAACTACAGCGCGACAAGGACAAATAATATGTGCCATAGATTAATCAACCAGAAGTGAAATTGTAGGCAGAATACATAGCGTTTGTAACCGCTTGATTGCGGAACTTGAGTTTTCTTGTTAGTTAGTGAGCGTCTTTCTTAAATAATATTACGATGATTATAATAAGTTCTGGCTTTCAAAGTCTTATAGTAAAGGTGGTATATATAATCTTGGAATGTATGTAACGTACCAGGAGGTCTACTCGCAAAATCGACATCGACACATTTGGAACGATACGATAATACTCCGAATATACCGCAACTACCCTGTCTGCTGCGGGATGATCGAGGTAGTATATTTTAGGAAATGATGTAAAAAAGGCGTTGTTGCAGTGACTGTAATACGAAATTTAAATTTTTTTAATAAACAAGTGCGTATAGCTGAACTATCAAACTACAAAAACAAGTTTTAGGGTAGGTAGCGGACGTAGACAGTAAGTGCTATCTGCTTGCGTAGGAGTTTTGTCAGTAACACTGCCCTTTCGGTATATCCCTTGCTAACTGAAAAATTATCAATGGATCATTTTCTGTTCTCAACAGAAATACATTCATAAATAATATAATATACAAGAAATAATAATTGTAAACCTAAAAATTTTTGGGAGCCGTCGTCAGTAAAATTGTAAAAATGGAACCCTTATTGTTAATACATTTCGGTTTTGTTTTGATATTGTCTGTATGTTTTTTATTATTTTCCGTACAAATAATTTATATCATCATTTTGGCTATGTATTATAATCAATATTATTTTTTTTTTAAATCAATAACACTTAATTTACCTAATTGAAATGTAGTTTTATTACTTCATGACTTTTTATTACATGAACTCATGAATGAATCGTATTTTACGCATAAATCACGGTGTACGGTAAAAAATCATATCTGGTGAATGATTCTGTGTTTTTGCTATGAAAATACGAAGCAATTAGCAAATTAGACTTATCTCTTTTTCACTTGCGATAATTGCATTTACTATCCTTCTTTGACGTGTAATCGTAATGTGCTATTGCAATGTTAAATTATTCATGTGTGCGTTTGTGTATCATTTACAAACATTATCATTGGGTTTAACACAAAAACAGTGTGTTGACTGGATGATTTCTGCATTTGATGATGAAGCCCCATCCAAAACCACAATTTATCGCTGGTTTGCTGAATTTCAGAGTGGACGTGTCAAGCTCAGTGATGATCCCCGTCAGGGTCGTCCCAAAACTGCAGTCACCAAAGAAAACGTTGATGCTGTGCGTAAGCTGATTGAGGAAGATCGACATGTGACATACCGCGAAATTCAGGCAACTTTAGACATTGGCATGAGTCAAATACAAAAAATCTTGCATGAACAATTAGGTGTAAAAAAGTTGTTTTTTCGATGGATACCGCATTTGCTCAGTGAAGAGCAAAAAGCGGCTCGCGTTACTTGGTGCGTCAGAACTCTCGAAAGATTCCACGCAGGATCCTCAAATGCTGTATACAACATCGTACCAGGTGACGAATCCTGGATATATGCGTACGAACCCGAAACAAAAAATCAGTCACGAGTTTGGGTGTTCGAAAATGAGTTAAAGCCAACAAAAATTGTTCGTTCACGGAGTGTTGCAAAAAAAAATGGTGGCCACGTTTGTCTCCAAAACCGGCCATGTTGCGACTATTCCTCTTGAGGGACAAAGAACGGTTAATGCAGAATGGTATGCTAGCATTTGTTTGCCACAGGTCGTTTCTGAACTCTGTAAAGAGAACTGCAACTGCCGCATCATCCTCCATCACGACAATGCGAGTTCTCACACTGCGCACAGAACAAAAGAGTTTTTAGAGCAAGAAAACATAGAATTATTAGACCATCCGCCATACAGCCCCGACCTAAGCCCTATTGATTTCTATATTTTCCCTAAAATAAAGACTAAATTGCGTGGTCAGAGATTTTATTCACCTGAAGAAGCTGTGGACGCCTACAAAACGGCCATTTTGGAGAACCCAACTTCCGAATAGAATGGTTGCTTCAATGATTGGTTCCATCGTATGGGAAAATGTGTCAAATTTCGCGGAAAATACTTAGAAAAGCAATAAATACATTTTTAAATAGTAATGTTGTGTCACTTCCTTGATTCCCAAAATTTTCAGTGCCGCCCTCGTATATTATAATCGTCATCACCTACTCGTACGGCTGTCATCCACATTATAATTCTTAAGGAGCTTTCTTTTTGCGGAATTAAATTCCTGGCCCAGTGTTCAAAGGTCAATTTGATGTTATGTCTTCCAAAAAGAGTGAGCTAAAATTACGGCAAATTATACAAACCGCATAAACTCAAACACCCAAGATTTTACATTTAGATAAAAAAACCTGCTATTTTGTGTTTATTCCAATTGTGCAAAATAATTAGCACCTAAATAAAGTTTTAAATTACTTTTTGAATTGGAAAGGATTGTTTAAGAAAACAATCAAAAGTTAACAAATTGGCTTTAAGGTCGTGAAATACGATTCGAGAATATTTGAATTTTAAAGTATTAAAATTGTGGAGTATTTTGTTTTTGCTACGTAGATGTTTCTATGATGGTACAGAAGGTCTAATCTTCATTCTTATCTGAAATCAGAAAGTTCCGCAATGCACTAGAATTTTCAGATACACCAAAATCGGAAGTGCCGTATGGCACACTACGCATGAGCAAGTTCTGACCATTACTTGTTTAATAAGATGGTTTATTTTGTATGGTCTTATAGATTGTTTCAACAGCTATCTTATTCACTCAAATCATCATAACTATAAGCGATCTATTAATATACGTAAAATAGTTCGCTTTGACAGGCCGCTGCGCGCGCGATCGCGCCGATCTTTGGGTTTCCGCGGAGCGGGGGCACTTGCTGATTTCGGAAAGCAGTCTGCCCAAAGCAGTCTTAATGATATTCTGATCTGGGGTGTAACGCGTTACAAAAAAGCCATTGTGTAACGTACCGTGACACGACCGCGATTAAGTCGTCGGCTTGATGTAATAATGTAGTTTATTTGTTGTGTATAATTTACAAAAGTGTATCCGTCTTACAAATAAACATGGTAGAAATCAAGAATATGCAATATGCTTAAAAATAGATATTATCTTATGATTGGTTTATTCGAACGTATTTATAAACGTTATATTGCCCGCGTTAATTTGCAAGGCTGCTTGACAACTTAAGAACTGTCATTGTATTGACAGTGTTGTCAGCGATGTAGTCAACATTTTGCATATTCTTGGTTTATTCTCAGTTATAACTTTATACCAAGTTTATTTGTAAGGCCGTAAGTGTACAAACAAAAAAGTTGTATTTCATACAGCATCTAAAAAGTGCTTAGAATCTGTGCAATTTCTGCCGTTTATATTTGCAGCCGTAGTATTCACGCAATATCTTACTATCCTGATGATTTGGATGTGTGTCATACATCCGTATTGTAGATCTTATCAAAACTGAATCAAGATTATTTTGTCTAATTTTTAAAAATGATAAGTTGTTTAATATTTGTTGTATATATGATGTAAATGGCTTATTCACTGGGCTGGCTTATCACCACTTACCATTACGCCAAAATACTCGGTCAAAGACGGCTCAAACGAATTAAGAAAATATTTAAGGTTAAGTGAAAGATAGACACGGATGAAAAATAGCATGTTATACTAAACTCAACATCAAATAAACAAAAAATAAATAAACATATTCAAATTATAAGAATATAGATATAAATAAAATGATATTTGGTTCGACTAGTAGTTTGGTTTGGTTAGTAATATCTAATGACTTCAAACCTGTTCCTCGTCAGTCCATCAAATGCTCTGTAACAGGGTCGTAAATGTGTTTTTCTCGTCTCACAAAAAAAAACCACGTTTCAGTTGGAAAAGAGAATTTTTTTCAAGTTCATGTCTTGTGGGGATCTAGTTCAAACCCCAAAAGCATAGAAGTCTAAAGGAGGATGCCCATCAGGCATTCTAGCTTCGGCTACGAGTGCACACATATTCACTAAGGAAAGTATATTGGGATTAAAATATGAACTATAAAGATACCAGTTAGGAAATTGGATTAAAGAATGGGTTTTTAAGAAAAATATTTTTATTCTTCATTAAATCACTGCATTTTATCGAATTGCTTTTTCTTTTCTTACAAATTATTTTGAGGCTCATACACGATAAGCACAGTATCAAGGAATTGAACCTAAGGGCTGCCAAGTACTCGGTCATCATAACCACACATTTTATTATTCTGTTTTTAAATTTTTCCGTTTAGATTTGTTTAAGACGATAACCCCTTAAGAAATTACAAAGGACAATATTCACTTACTTGACTCGTCGCTAGATCAATTTCCATTTTATAAATTGAAAAAACTTTATTATTCAAGCAAAATTTATTAAAACCGAAGAGTAATCTTTCGATTGAGATATTCCTGTGATTCTTACAAACAGATGCTTGGACATTGTTTTATACAGAAAGTATTAAAAAATTATGAACTCACTATATTGATATTAATTATTTGTTGCAAATAATACTCACATTATCAAAATGGAAAGCGATAAGGCGGAGTTAATAGTATGGCCTCATGGTAACCCTTCGGGTAGGAAACCCGAAAGTTCTAAGTAACATTAGAGTCTAAATTAGAATGGGGTCCCCATATTGAGAAATTTCTGACAAGTTTCGGAAAATGAGGAATCTATAGCAATGGCTGCATGGTAAATTTTGCTGTTTTACACAGTATTAAAACCTTTACAGAATTCTGCTCTATTCTTATCTTAATTTAAAACAAAATATGCTATTTTTCATATGCGTGAGAATTGCAAACGTTTAATATATGTAGCAATAATTATCTTGCCTCAGTGAACATTATTACGTTACTGAATGAAACTGAAATGAACTGGACTGAATCCACGAGGAACGGTGAAACATGGCCTGTCTGATTATTTCAAAAGAAATCGCCGCTAGGAACCAATTCATCATACTCACGCCCAAACTCAAGTGATTTCCGGAGAAAAATAACAAGAAATACTGAGTAATCCATTAAATATATACAATGGAAAAAATCTTCTTTTAATTTAGTGATCAATGGGCCAGTATTGGGATGTTTACTTGACGGAAAGTGTTTTTTGATCTCTCAAGTACTCGTTCTTGTAAATCGTTTTATTTATAATGTGTTTTAAAAGGATTGTAATTCAATTCAAAAATGGTGGCCGTGAAACAAGAGCCTGTGCGAAATTAAATGTAGGAAAAATCACTTTAAGTTGATGTTTTCCTTAATTAATTCAGTTTTTTTTTTAAATCCTCAATAATAATATTATTTTTAAATTATTGTTTTTCATAAAATCATAAATATAATATTTATTGATTTCTACTTAGATCTGTGACAGTCACTGTGACAGCTATGAAAACGTCGTAAAAATTTAGCTTAACCTCTATTTAGACGAATGCACGCACATTAACACAAAATGACAAACAGTAGGAGGTTTCGTCTAGACGTATAAATTATCTAAGGATTTTTCGTTGTATTTCGAGGCGATCGTATCGAGGATGATATTTCGCGATCATATATAAAAAATCAATAACATTAATAATAAAGACTCATTGACTACTTAGTACACAACGCATGGTCACCGCGGCTGACCACTCGCAGGGTGTCGAAGTAGGAAGTGATAATACAGGACTTTGACCTGTCGGCGCTTGCGCTTAGCTAACAAAAGATTTGCGTAGTGCGGTGATGTGTCCACACTTCTTGATATTTATTTAAAAAATAAGGACCTTATAATTATATTACATTCTAATAAAAATAAAATTATAAAGAGGAAAGATTTGATTGTTTGTTTGTTTACATTGAATAGACTCCGAAACTACTTAACCGATTTTATAAAATATTATTTCACTTCTGAGAAGTTTAACTATCCCCATCACATTGGCGTTATTATACTATCAAAAAGGTTCTTACTCATATAATGTAACCCCAGGTGTAAAAAATATTACATGGCGTGCGCTGTGAAAAGTATTGATAGAATCAAATTAATGTACTACGATTTTGTAGAACACATCATTATCTACAAAAAGTGTTGCAACAGCATATTTTATAAGTGTTTCATTAAAAAAATAAAACTTAAATGTCGATACTACGTGCTTAGTCTTGTGCGTAAGCCGACAAAGTCGCGGGGTATCAGCTAGTATTACATAATTTCATCAAGAATCGAGCACCAAATGCAACCAAGTAAGTTATACTGTATTTTTGTCTTAATCCCCATTTGAATGTTATTTTTTATTGTCATAAAATTAAAATATGTAAGTTTTACAATCGTGCCACAATTATGAATCCAGCTCACAATACTTCGGATAAAGTAGGTTGGACGTCCTAGAACTCTTTCAATAACTTTGTTCAGGGCATTACAATGGAACTAAGGATAAGGATAAGCTGTAAGTTGGACTCTATTTTAATTGGATCTGCAACCACGACTCTACTCGATTTAATTGTTCGTTCAATTCGAATTCAAAACTCTTTCAGAATGTTTTTTGCGTAAATGTTCATTCAATCTAATCCAATTATAGTTCATATTGTAAAATCCCCATATACTTTTTTATTTGTGCACTCGTAGCCGAAGTTGCTGTGTCTGATAGACATACCCATTGTTGTTGATTTTATACCCTTAAATTATTATCTTTTCTTTTTTGAAAATTTTTTTCTTATTTATTTATGTTTTGTGTGCGGTGCGGTTTTCAAGAAGATTTCTTCCACTTTCTACAAAGCTGTGACTGAGCTACCTTGTGCAGTGTTTCCGGGACGATACAACATGGGTACCTTTAAAAAAAAGCGCGTACACCTTCCTTAAAGGCCGATAACGCTCCTGTGATTCCTCTGGTATTGTAAGAGAATAGGGTCGGCGGTGATCACTTAACACCAGGTGACCCGTTTGCTCGTTTGTCCTCCTTTTCCATAAAAATAAAAGAAAATAACGTGCTAATACGTATGTAATGCTCTGTTTATATCCGTTCTATTACTTGCTCTCGATTTACACCTATAATTAGGGTGTCACCTAAAAAGATATATCTGTGTTAGTTATTAAGAAATTGTATTGGTGTTCACCGTGCTGAAGCAATAAATAAATAAATCCGAAAATTTAGATGCCATCTTTGATTTAACATAATTTATCTTTTGCTTCCTATAGATTTAAAAAAAGGTTTTGTGTGATAACATTGATCATCGACAAAGTTAATACATATTATTATCTTTCCGTATAGCAGTACCTATCAAAATCTTATAACAATTTCTTGAAGAATAAAATATAATAGATAGCATTTATCTATAAATGACGAACAAAACATCACTGCCCAATGCCACCGATTATTTGCGATATTGTGAGTTAAGGCTGGGGACCGAGGCGATGACCTTGAGGAATCGAGCGGAGCTAGGTTACCTCTTTCGCACAAGCTCGCCATAGTTTTAATTCAGAATAAGAAACATTTTTAATTTATTACAAACATAATACAATTTTCTTTACAAAACTATGTCATGTTAAATTGTATTGGTGTACAATTAATAAACACTCGTTCAATTTTTATCTAGATTGAATGCTTAGTAAGGCTTCAACAGTAAAAGTTAGGGGTATTTAGCTGATTTTTTTCGCACTGTCTATAAAAAGAAATAGAAATTTAAAGAAAAAAATAATTTCTTCTCATATTCTGCAGATGTAAAATTATTTTTTGTGAAAATATAAGCTTTATGTAGGCTGTCAAGAAATGGTTTCATTTATGAACTATTTTTGCGAGTTCTTGGGATAGCCTGCCTTGGACCTTAAGGCGCTGACATCCGTATAACACGGTTGAGATAACATATTTTTAGAGCAGGAGTTTATGAGAAGTACTGTGTATAAATCTGCAGTGTGTAGCATTATAATATAGACATTTTCTAACAAAAAGTCAACAACATTAATGACGGTAGTCAACAATTCCAGCTTCAATTACGGTTCAAATTACGTAGCTTTATTTTCATTGAGATATAATTGGCACTTACACGAGGAATTGCAAATTATCATCAAATTACCTCTCATTCTTTCTAATTGGACACAAAAAGCATTTATCCCGTAATAGAATCATGTCATTTAATTAAAACTTGTGGTTATTTTAAATGAATCACCCTTAGATTAAGGATTTGTCTCCACTGCGCTCCAACTAGATACTGCAGATGTAGTCGCAATGTGCAACTAATAATACGCCCAAGTGGGCGTACACGAGCAGGTCTCGAACGATGTGTGACGTGGACGTGCAATATGCTCTGTTTTTTGCAAACTTTGCTAATAACGAAACTAAAATGCCGGGTTGCGTAGTAAGACTTTGTAAAAAATTCCACAAGAAATAAGAAAGATACTGGGATCACATAAATTATCATGAGTAACTATTTTGTATTTTATTAATTTTAATGTAAAATAACACAAAGCGTATCTGAAATATGCCATTAAGTGTCAAGATGACACGCACACAAGCATCTAATAGTTGACGTAATGAAAAAGCAATTGTTCTTAGCTAGTGCGGTATCTAGTTGGAGCGCAGCGGAGACCAATCCTTAATCTAAGGAATCACCTTTCTTTTATTAATAGTAATTTGAACAATACTTTTACAATTTATACTTTCCAGAGCTTCTTTCTTTGTAAGAGTACAATAGATTTGACTTGTGTAGTCTTCGCCTTGAACAAGACATAATTTCACTTAAGGCGAAATGAGTAGAAAGAGCTTAAAAAACATAACTGCGTGGCTGAAATAATTAAGGCTTAACTGCCTATTTAAGCTGTAGAAAAAACTGAAAGCAATTTATTTGTTGAAAAAGGAATGGTCAGTGGCTGTTTGCAAAAGGAAATAACAAAGTAATATGATTACCTAAGCTTGTGTGCTAAGTCGTATTGTATGTGTTGATGTATGAGCAATTTCAATTCCAGTGCTTTGAGTATTATTGTTAAAGAAGCGATATATAAAACTACACATTCCCTGCTCTATTTATGGAGAATTGATTTGATTTGAGTTTTGTTTTATTAAAATATAATATACATAGTGATATAGTCACTCCCAATACTCTTATTTAAATCTTTTATTAAACATTGATAGGCATAAATACTTAGTTAAAATGGAAAGATAGAAATATTAAATCAATTTCAAAGTAAAACGTTATTTAAAATGTTGAACCAGCAAACGTTTTTCCATATTACAACAACATTCACTTATTTTTAAAGTGAAGCTACGTGCGGATATTGATGACGAGGTAAGCAATGCACTCTCAAAGATAGTGCGTTGGTTTGAGACGAATAATCTGCACTAAAACAGGAAAAAAACAAAGTGTTTACGGTTCATTACACCAAACACAGCGGAGGTACAAACCAACGTACTTATAAATGACCAGAGATTGGAACTTGTGGACACTACGGTCTTCATGGGTATCACGTTAGATAAAAAGCTTCAGTGGGGTCCACATATTACCCATCTAGCAGATAGACTCAGCTCTGCGGCATATGCAGTTAGAAAGATTAGAGAGTACACGAATGTTGCGACCGCTAGATTAGTGTACTTTAGTTATTTTCACAGCATCATGACGTACGGTATATTACTATGGGGTCATGCTGCTGACATTGATATAATGTTTGCACTGCAAAAGAGAGCTGTTCGTGCTATATATCAGCTTGGTTATAGACAGTCTCTCAAAGAAAAATTTAAAGAAATAAATATTATGACTGTTTATTGTCAGTACATTTATGAAAATTTAATATATGTTCACAAAAATCGTCACCTTTTTGCTCTTAATAGTGATTTTCATTATTATAACACTAGAAATAAGGGATTGCTTGTAACTCATTCTAGTAGGCTTCATAAGATACATAATAGCTTTAAGGGTAAATGTATACACTTCTACAATAAAGTCCCAGCCACTGTTCAGGCATTATCTATAAATAAATTTAAATGTTTTATAAAAAAATGGCTCTGTCGTAAATCCTATTACTCCACTGCTGAATATCTAAATGATCGGACAGCCTGGGACTAGATTGTGATTATTTTATAGCGACTACAATATTGTATATTTTTATTGAAAAGAGCGCAAAAAAAAGAATGCTTGAAGAGTTTCTTGCGCCGCTTCTTCTCTCTCAGAGCGCCATTTGTTTCCGAAGCGGTAGTAGTATCTAGTAGTATAAGAAATGACATCAAAAAGAATTCTAAAGGAATCAATTTTGAGAAAATAAATGCCTTTTATGCCTTTCATATAAATAAATATGTGGGTAACACTGAAAATGCTTAGAATTTGAATTTTAGAACTCTTTGGTAACCTAATGTTATATATTGCCTTCATGTTTTATTTTATGTATTTATTATGAAAAATAGAATTACGATTTATTATTATATAACAGGCCAAAAACCACAGAGTTTTGTCCGGCATGTTAGAAAAAAATACTATTATCGCCTACAATTAATATTAATATTAACTTATTAATACACAATTTAATACACACAACAAAAAAATTTTAAGAAACATGCATGATATTACAAATATACCATTTACATTAATTGATTTCTTAGTCTTTATTCACTCAAAGTGCATAGGTATGTAAACTTTTTTGTTATTGATGACATACTGGCTGGTTGTAAAAATAAATCGATTATATTTTATTTTTTTCATAAAATTAGATGAGAGGGAAGTTCTTTGAATTTAAGTGTGTTTTTATTGCTACATTTAGTCTCGATTTTATAATTTTACCAACCATTTAAATGAAGTTAGCGATAAAATTGAATTGTAAGATATTCGTTCACGTCATGGAGCGACGTCATTTGACGGGAAATGAAATGCAAAGAGCTGTAGGGATGTTGCAAGCGGGAAGTATTCAATCTCAGGTATCTCGGCATTTTGGCATTCATAGAAGTGTTATTTGTCATCTTTGGCAGCGCTACAATAATACAAGGGAACCCGCTGAACAGCATTCAGGCCGTAAAAGGAGTACAACCACTCAGCAAGACCGGTACATACAACTGACTGCAAGACGCGGCGCCGGCCGATGTTAACCGCTCGAGAGATAAGTTTGAGGCTACAATATTCAAGTGGTGTTGATGTAAGTCCCCAAACTATGCGAAATCGTCTGCATGAGTGAGGCCTACGAGCTCGACGTTCAATTAGGTACCCAACGATACGTCACGGGAAACGCGCTCGTCGAAATGAATGGTGTAGAGAACGCAGAACATGGATCCAGGAACAATGGGATAAAATTATGTTTTCCGATGAGTCGCGATTCGGTTTTAGGCCTGACACAAGAAAGGTGCGAGTGTACCGTCGCCCCGGAAAGGCTCACGTGCATTCAGGAAGTTCATCCATACAGCGGCTCAACAGTAATGGTATGGACGGGTATTGTGAAGAACAGGCGAACTGAGCTCGTTTTTGTAAATGTAAACATGAACGCTGAAAATAACGTTGAAGATATTCTCAGACCTTATGTCCATCCATATGCACAAGCCTTTGGCTCCGATTTTACGTTAATGCATGACAATGCGCGTTCACATACAGCTCGGCGAACCAGTCAATACTTGGCAACGGAGAACGTCCGGGTATTGCCCTGGCCTGTACAATCGCTAGACCTCTACCCTATCTTACTTACTAACTCGACTTAGCCGAGTAGCACGCATAACAAGTTATGTTATGCTTATTCTTCGTGTTAACGCTATTGTCACAGTTTCTAGCATATTCCTCAATCTGCTTAACAACATATAGAACATTATCATGAATATATTGTGAAGCAACAGTCAAAATGTTTATTTCTTTAAATGTTTCTCTTAATGATTCTTATATTCATTCTTGAAGAACTCATAATTCTGGAAAGCTTTTAAGTATCATATTTGTCCAGTAATTCTTCTGGTTACGGCGTTATTCTAACTGAAACACAATAATGTTTGCTTGATGACAGAAAAGGGCATCTCCAAGTAATTATGATAATATTATCAAAGATAATAATAATTTAAATCCAAAACTACGTAAAAAAAGTAACAATAATAATACTTGCACTTTTAGTACGAAACTCTTCGAATACGATTCCAACCCACACTTGACTGGAGTAATTCAAAATATTACAAATGCTAAATTAATAAAAGTAATATAAAAAAGGTTAACATGCAAACTAAAGAAAAAGCGAACGCTAAATGGCGATTGGCATTTATGGCGAGACTGGTGAAACCTAAATGGGTCAATTTAAAATGAGAAATCGAATTACAAAATGCAATCAGAGACATCTGTAAAAGGCGACGACCCAAAAAGGCCAGTGGTAAGTGACCCTGTATTCTGAGCTAAGAGGTTTGAATCCCGGTAGGTGCAAACATTCATAATATCACATACGCTCAAGGATGTTATTGTATCAAATATACTTAGACTGGCCATAAATACTGTTACAATTAAAAATAAACAAAATATTACATTTGAATTTGGAATCTGTCATTTTTATATAATTGTTCATTGAGTTTTCTCATTTTGGCGCCAATACATTGTATAATATTTTGCGATATAAAGAGAACCGAATTGCTCTGATTGCACTACACAAAGAAACAAAGAAAAGAAAAAAGAAAAGTGAAGAATTTTCCAAGGAAAGGGAATTGCGTGGTTCTTTTGATAACTGACCTCGACGTTTAATGGACTGTAATTAGCATATGGAGACTACTTCAAGTAAGCTTTTTATATTTATATATTAAATATAATATTAATATAAATAAAAAAGTAAAGTAACACACTGTAAGAGTAATAAATGTTAGTTGCAAGAGAAAATTTGTTTTTCTATGTTTCAGTATTTATGGCAAGACTCGGTATTATTGGCATGAATCACTGTTATTTCTCTACGAGTAAGTTAAGATTAAATATTACACGAATTATACTATATCTAATAAGATTAACCTCAGTCACATATTATTTATCTTCAGTTATTACATATCAGTCCTAAATTGTTTAAGTTTGTAAAGTAATTTCCCAAGTTTAAGTCTTGAACTTAGATGAATTTGATAACTTAAAATTGATTTCCCATTATTGGAGCAAATTTTGCTTCGGGCGAAAATTAGGCTTTTGACAAGCATAGGCTTTGATAACGTTGAATGGCGAAAGTTTTGACAGTCATCATTAAACTTCAGCTGCACGTTCTATAACAGCTTACGATTTTAATTAAGAAATTTGAAAAAATCTTAAAATATTACATCAACTCAATCTTCATTCAAGTTGCTTCAATTATTGCTTACTTAGATAACTTATATGAAAGATACGGCCTCTTGCTGTAAGGCAACGTATGAAAGCAGGCCGCGTTTATTATTTTAGTGTGCATGAAAAGCTTACACTCACAGCTTACACTAAGTCTTACACTCTCGATATGTTTCAAATTCAAATTCAAATATTTTAATTTAAAATAGCATTTAAAATTGAACGTCAAAAACTACCACCCATTCAAAATAGGCTGCCTCACACCTGAAAGAACGGGCGCAAGAAACTCTAGTGCGGGCTTTTTAAGTGTGCGTGCGTTGCTTAAAATAGAGGCTAACAGTTCGCCGCTATTTATTCCAATGTGTTCACAGCTGTTACAATCTATCTAGAGGTTTTAATTATATGAGATTAATTATAATTAAGTATTTTTTATATGTGTTTGCTAATTTAACAGGAAGCAGTACTATTGTTTTGTTCGTTACTTATTATGACTTACTCGTGGAAGGCATTTAGTGTTGGAAGTTTGAGTATTTTATTGAATCGCATTACATATTATTGAAATTTAAATAATTTCTAAAACAATAAAGCTGTAAATGTTGATTTTAAAGAATGGCAATGAGTTTCTTGCCACTTCTTCTCATTATAGCTTAACCCCAAAAATTTCAAAAGAGGTGGTAAATATAAAAGTAGAAAAGCGGTAGATAAGATTTTTTTTTACATTCATTATGTCATTTCCTTGACTTACGTGTATAAAGTGATTTTGATTTGATTTGAAGGAAGCCCGTAGCTGGTGAAATTACTGATCTAATGAGACCTTAATAAACTTAATCATATTAAAATAACTGTTATTTATTTTGAAATTGAAAACACAATACTAACAAATTATAAACTGAATTTTCCTTTATAATTTCTTATTAAGAAGTTACAATGTTTTCATTAAAATTGTAACTTGCATAAATTTGACGAAATTCAATTAACCTAATTGTATTTGTCACTGTAAATTATTATGATAAAGTCAGAATGTTTGTGAGTTTGTTTTATAATTCTGACATGAAGGGCATATTTTGTACACTGTTAATAGAATAAGTTATGAAAACGGATTATGGCCATTTTGTACATATTTTATTTAGCTTGTGAAACTTTTTAATATATATTTAAATGTATATAGTTAAATCCCAGCCGCTGTCTTGGCGTTACCTAGATATTATTATATTTACATTTTTGTATTGAAAAAATGGCTTTGTTGTTAAACATACTACCCAGTAGATCTACAATATCTCACCAATTTATAGCAAATTGATGACAATACAATATTGTATAAATTATATTGAAGTGAAACTTCTTTAGAATCGTTGTGATTTGAAACTCGATGAAACGAAAAAGCGAGACAATAGAGACATAAACAGGTAAGTATATAGGATTTAGCTGGTGACAGAATGAGACAGACACATAAATTAATAAGCAATATTTAAGGTGGGAGAAAATGTGATATGCTTTTTACAGTGTTTTGGTACCAGGCCATCATAGTTGATGAAGAGATTGTCTTATGTATAACGCGAGTATACCTAAATTCTATTTTGATGTTATGTGCATGACGTATTACTACATAGACACCAGAACATGTACCAGGACCTCATACGCAGTTTAGAGGTTCATGCAAAATGCACATCTTTAAATTAGTATACAAGTGTTGACCCGTTGTTGTTTGTTGGTGAAGCAGAGCACAAGGAGAACCACGAACAGTTTGAGCTCTGCTTCGTACCTACGTACAAAGTGGAGGGGTCCACTCGTGTTTACCAAGGCAAACCGTTTGCTTGGGCCTCAGCGTTGTACGTTGTAATACGTGTTTGTTACATGTGACTACGCATACTACATACGCTACGCTCTGTACTAACAAAGCCTGAGCAAAGGTATCAACAACGATGGTGTTTTACATACGTGTGCGAATTATAAGTTTTTTAAATAATAACAAGAACTTGGAACAAGCAGCGGAAATAAGTCGCAATATACGTGGGTAACACTGAAAATGTATAGAACTGGCCAGTTAGAAACATTGCTAATGAAAACTTTTTTGAATTCAAATTTTAGAACTCTTTGGTAACCTAATGTAGTATAATATTGCATTCATTTGTCATTTGTTTTTGTGAATTGGCGGCCAATATAAAACTCTTGTTACATGTGAAAATGAACCTTACGCGAGAAAATTTTCCGTCACTGATTTATTATGACTTTCGTGGGCTTACTCAACAATAGGCTGCGATTAGCATTTCTTAATAAAGCCCCATCTCGTGCAACTATGTACAATTGGTTTAACGAGTTTAAGCGTGGACGTAGCAATCTTAATGATGATTATGATCCGCGCGAGGGACGTCCTTTAACAGTGACTACTAAAGATAACATCAGTGCTGTGCGACGCATGATAGACGAAGATAAGAGATTGACCTATCAGCAGATACGGGCAAGCCTAGGCATTAGTATGAGTCAAGTTCAAAAAATATAACACGAATATTTAGGCGTCAGTATGTGTGTACCAGATGGATTCCCCATACTTTAACCGACGTTGTCGCCAAATATTATATAAGATCAATGGCGGTGACTCAAGTGCTGTATTGGACATCATTTTCTAGCTTGTCCTTCTCCTTCATAAAGATAATGTAATTACAACATTTATTAGCAAGTATCTTTTGAAATCTAAATAAATGAATTATAGATAAATATAATTGTATGTGTCTCTCTGTTAGTTCTCATTACCATAACAAGCCACGTGTGTGTGATCTGCATAACTCGGTGGCGTGTTCCTGACATCATTACAAGCTTAATACAAGCATACAATACAAATTATATTGTCACATCATGCATAATGTGAAATAACTCGATTGATTGCTTTATAGATTTTTTTTTATCGAAGAGGAGAATAACCGAGCAAACATACGGGTCACCAGAGCTTACAAATGTGTTCAATGCGTTACATACTCTATTTTAACGCCACTGAAATCTCAATAGCTTTACCGACTTGACAGAGTATAAATTGCCCTGTACTTTTCCCGGGGCGTAAAAAGAATAGGGGAGTCCCAGGCCCAAGGGTGTCGTAAGAGGCGACTAAGGGCTTTTTTAGAAATGGAAGAGTCACGCTGCCGTCTTTTGACATCAGCACAATCTGGCCAGATTGTGCTGATGTATAAATTGCCCTGTACTTTTCCCGGGGCGTAAAAAGAATAGGGGAGTCCCAGGCCCAAGGGTGTCGTAAGAGGCGACTAAAGGCTTTTTTAGAAATGGAAGAGTCACGCTGCCGTCTTTTGACATCAGCACAATCTGGCCAGACTCGTCCGGGTTAATTACCACACTCACACAGAATACCGGCGTGAAGTAGTGGTGCCTGGTGCCGCTACGTTTCGCATAGGTTAGTGTCGAGGACCGGAGGCCATATCCCCCCACCCCTCCTCCATAATATGACAGCGGTGCTCAAAGAGATTTTACCCCAGGAGGGTACCGGCTCTACCAGAGTCGGAGAATCCTTCCCCGACCATTCTCGCTCGGGCTGCCCATCGTATTCTGGGGAGGGCACAGAACCGCTTATGACCGACGACAAACGAGGCAGTAACACAACGGCACCCCGCTCCACTCTCAAAGTGGACTTTAGCAATATCAGGGGAATTCACTCCAATTTAAACGGCTTCCAATACCACCTTGAGACGGCGCAGCCGGCCTTGTGTTTCCTTACGGAGACGCAGATATCTCTCTGGGTACAAAATTGAGCATAATTTTTGCCTCATGCCGGGGTATATGTGTACGTTAGGGAGGATATCTGCTGTCGCCGTCTCGGAAATTTTGAGGATAGGGACCTGTCTACTCTCTGGCTCCGCATAGATTTAGAGAACCGCGTCCGCATCTATGCCTGTGTCCACAGGTCCCATAGTGGTAACGCAGAAACCATCCATTGTCTGCGTTCAAGCAGCAATTGACAACGTGCTTGCACAGATCCCCTCCGCTGAAATCGTAGTCTTGAGTGATTTCAACGGGCACAATGCCGAATGGCTTGGATCACGAACCACAGACTACGCTGGGCGATCAGTCCATAGTTTCGCATTGGCGTATGGTCTGTCCCAAGTGGTTGAGTCGCCAACGCGGCTCCCGGATGTGGATAGCCACATGCCGTCCTTATAAGATCTTCTGCTGACTACACATCCTGATAGTTACCAGGCCTCTGTCGACGCCCCTCTCGGAACGTCCGACCATTGCCTGGTCAGTAGTGAAGTGCCTATCCGACGCCAACGTCGCAGACCACCAGCGACCCGCCGCGTTTCGCACTACAAGTCAGCAGATTGGGATAGGATGCGTTCCTTTTTTGCACCCTACACTTGGGGCAAGGTTTCTTTCCCTTTGGATGATCCTAGTGCCTGCGCCTTTGACTACAACGGCTACTGAGCCGATGTGATACTGCAGGGCATGGATATTTCTATACCAAGCTCTGTAGTACCGATAGGTGGCAGATCACAGCCCTGGTTCGATGCGTCAGTTAAAGCAGCATCTGGCTGCAAAAAACAGGCATATCGAACTTGGGTTGCGGCGCTGGGCTCAAATATAAACTTGCCTCCAGATGTTTTAAGTGGCTAATCGCCCGTGCAAAGTCAAAGCACGTCGTCAAAATCAGCGAGCAGCTTTCCAATTACACGACTGGAACACGCAAGTTCTGGTCGTTGTCGAAAGATGCTCTTGGCAACTTCAACCAGCCGTCCATACCACCATTGCACTTGAGGAATGACACCCTGGCGCTATTTTCGCCTCCAACACGACTCTTGACGACATAGGAAAAACACCGCCGACCATTACGCGGTGTCAAAGCTCTATGCCTGAAGTACAGTTCCAACAGAAAACTGTTAGGCGTGCTCTGTTTACGTTGGACGTCAGGAAGTCGAGCGGGTCGGATGGCATTTCTCCAATTGTGCTTAGAACGTGTGCCCCTGAGTCGACGCCGGAGCTAACGCGTTTATTCCGGCACTCTTATTCCAAAGGCGAATTCTCTGACTCATGGAAGTCAGCCCTTGTCCATCCAATACAAAAAAAGGAGACAGTTCGGATCCGCCAAACTACAGGCCTATTGCTATTACCTCCCTGCTCTCCAAAATCATGGAGAGCATAATAAGCCGCCAGCTCTTGGTTAACTAGAGGGTCACCAGTTGATCAACGACCGACAGTTCGGCTTTCGCCATGGTCGGTCGGCAGGTGATCTTCTGGTATACCTTACCCATAGATGGGCGGCGGCTATTGAGAGCAAGTGGGAAGGCCTGGCATCGTTTGGACTTCCCGAGAGCTTATGCAAGTGGACCTCCAGCTTCCTCACTGGGCGCGACATACAGGTCGTTGTCGACGATTATTGCTCGAACCCGAAGCTCGTGAACGCTGGAGTTCAGTTTCTTCTGCATATCATTGATATGTTGGACACCTCCAACATACATTACTATGCAGATGACAGGACTGGTGATGCTGTATACTCGGGCCATGCAGGTCTCCCTCGGGAAATCGTTGACCAGTGCCGGGAGAAACTTGTGTCTTCTATCGAATCCTCTCTTGAAAAGGTCGCGGAATGGGGTAAATTGAACCTTGTCCAATATAACCCCCAAAAGACTGAAGTTTGCGCGTTTACCACTAAAAAAACCCCGTTTCGACAACACTTCCCTTAAAGCCTCGCCTAGTCTCGGAATACTGGGTCTCGAAATCTCGAGCCGAATCCGTGGCCATTTGGAGGGCAATGCCAAATTGGCTTCGAAGAAGCTGGGCGTCATTAATAGAGCATGGCAATACTTTAAGCCGGCCCACATTGTAGCGCTCTACAAAGCGCAGGTCCGGCCACACATGGAGTATTGCTGTCATCTCTGGTCTGGCGCACCTTGGGTACTTGTATCAGCTCGAGCCATTTGACCGCGTGCAACGTAGAGCAGCTCGAAGCATCGGGGACCCAGTGCTCTGTGAACGGCTGGATCACTTGGCGTTGCGTAGAGATGTCGCTTCATTGTGTGTCTTCTACCGCATTTATGCCGGGGAGTGTTCCTGATTCCTGCCGCCGAATTCCACCTTCGCACATGTGTGGCGGTCCTCCACAGTGCAGTTTTCAAGGAGCTTTCTTCCACGTACTACAAAGTTGTGGAATGAGCTTACTTGTGCATTGTTTCCGGGACGATACGACATGGGTACCTTCAAAAAACGCGCATACACCTTCCTTAAAGGCCGGCAACGCTCCTGTTGGTGTTGCAAGAGATTTTGGGCTGCCGTGATCACTTAACACCAGGTGACCCGTACGCTCGTTTGTTCTCCTATTCCATAAAAAAATAAAAAAATATGCGAATTTCAAAATCAACAACACATTCGTACATGATATGTGAGTTTCAAACCTTGAGCACGGTTGTGAGAACACAATCTTTTTTATTATCTTCATATAATATATTAATCAATCATTTTTTTAATACAATTTAGCCTATATCACCCCCCTAGTGTAGCTTCCCAACAGTGAAAGAATTATTCAAATCGGTTCAGTTGTTTTAGAGCCTATTCAATGCATACATTTAAATTTTTCCATTTTATAGTATTAGTATAGACAAATCTCCATTACTTACAAAAGAGGTTACCAACTCCTCATGTTGTAAAGTTTTCCAGTTTTTTTCAAAAGACCTATTAAAATGATTTTGAAATCATGAGCTCTGCATGCATATGTAGAGAGCCGTGTTTCAAAGCCTCCTCGAACTATATAAAGCAGTAAGTGTACGAGAAAATTGAACGAGCATATCCAGAAATTCATCATCATTCATTTTATTGCATCTGCATACTTTGTTTTAATTGAACTTTTTGCAGAACTAAAATTGACGCAACGTCAGCTAAAAATTATTTTTATATTTTGAATGTCATTAAGGATATTCTTAGATGTACAAATGTTTCATTAATAAAGACTAAACAGATATTCAAAACTTTTTAATAAAAACCTACCTGAACATTATTATAGTTCATTTTAAAAAAATCTAATTAATAATGTTATTAGTATTTTTAATCTTAAATTTATTACGAATAAAATAATTAATATGGTTAAAAATGCTCAATTGCACAATCACACAGTACAATAGTTATTTTCTTTAAGTTTTATTATTTGTACTTAAGACTTAAGTATGTATATAAAAACGAGAAGTTTCAATACCTGCAAATTATTACCTTGCCTAACATATGGCTGCGAAACTTGGACCCTAACCAAAACATTGAGAGAGAAACTTGCCGTTACACAGAGATCAATAGAGAGGAGTATGGCCGGTTATAAACTGCAGGATAAGATAAGAAACACTGACCTAAGGAAAATTACGAAACTTTCCGACGTACTCAAACGAATGGACCAACAAAATTGGAGATGGGCAGGGCACAAGATGCGAGATAAAGTGGGGAAATGGAGCAAAAGACTTACCCAAAACAGAAAAGAGTGGAAATCGTTGGAGGAGGCCTTTGCCAATCGGCACGCCGAACTAAGTCATCTTATATTCTATACTTTATAGCTTATTGGTTATTCAAATGTTAAATGTTTTTTTAGTTCGGAATAAAATGGCTTTATTATTATTATCATTATATTTGTACTATTGTTCAAACCGTAGATATTATTTTAGTTTACTTCAACTGTTATCTATATAAGTCCTCATCCAGTCCTTCTTATTCCGTATAAATATAAAAATTATTGATGTTGTTTGTGCAATTTTTAAGTACCTTCATTTTTTGTAATTGTTCACTTTGTTTATTTTGTTTTTGTAATAGTAACGCAAAGTAATATTATAATCTATATTTATGTAAAATTCTCACGTAAGTGATTTTGTGTTAAATCTAATGAAAAAAAATGTCTTTGAACCGAATTGTGGATTTAATAATTACTTCCAATATCTTCTATTATGGAAATAATGATCCGCGCTCCTTCACAAATGATAGCTAACACGAAAAGGTGTTATTTAAAATTAAGATCTTAAATAATACTCATATATTACCTCAAGGATTCGTTTAGTTTACTATTTCAAATATTCATAATCATTAAAACAAATAAAATTCTAATAACATAATATACAACAGAATACCTACTCAAGAAACATGTGACTAAAGTTAACATAAAATGTTTTCAAACATAAGATTATATTGTAGGTCTTGTATGTAAGCTGTTGAATTTTATTAAAGTGAAACTTTTATTACATCGTCTCAAACTTTTTCGCATGTCGCGTGACAGTCAGCCGGCGCCTATAGTTCGCAGCAGCTGACCGTGTAGTGTATAAACTATTACTCATTTGTGCCAGTGCTTCACGCTATTTTGTTTGTTTTTGTCAGTGTTTAATGTAAATGTTGTTTGTCAGTGTTTAATGTTGTTATTTATTAAAATGAATATTAAAATTTAAAAAAAAAATTAGTTGGAGACTTAGACTATTTTTATTATTTCCCATTATCATTCCAATTTTCAAAGTATATAATTTAGTATATTTAAAATGTATTCTACTGTTCTTTGGTAATCATGAGATCAGATGTAGTAACTTAATTACTAAATTCATGTAGAAATTCGTTTACTAATGTTTTCCAAAAATCTAATAACAAAATCTTAATTAGTTTTTGGGACCTAGTGAACAGGGGCCAGGCTTTCAGACCTCTCTATGTATAATATACTAGATATTCTAAGTTTATGCATGATTGGTGATTTGTATTTTGACTTGCAATATTCACATCCACGTCAATATTTTAAATAAATAGCGACTTTCAAGTACCCTTCTCAAGGGCTGGCAATGAAGTTTTTTACTACTTTTCCAAGAGAGCAAAGTTGGCTATTTTAGTAAATTTTTGATACAATCCATTTTGTTTGCTATTTTAAAGTTAATGTAGGAACTAACTTAAAATTCCATAAGCCTGACGCTCAAAGGTGTAAAAAAAACAACACTTAGCCTCCTTCAGAATCTCTTAAAAGCTTTCTAGGGCTGGTTA